>APFE030345774.1:11505-78274 GCA_000404065.3 Pinus taeda
ATACATGACTCTTTCACTGGATGGCTGCGACCATACCGGAGTCTATTCATCGATCCCAACTAGATGGCTGCGTCCATACTACGGATCCTGATTATTATATACTCTATCAATGGATGGCTGCACCCATACCGCATGCATCATGTATTTGAACTATCATACTGTATCTCTCTATGCAGGTTCTCGGCGGCAGTTCGATATGATCTTGTAAAGCACTTCACCTCTCTCTCCTTCTCAAGGCTCATGCTTTAGGGGGCATCTGTTACGCAGTAATTTGTCACCGTTGGTCACCGTCCTTGTCGCACCCGCACTGTCACACATTGGAGGACACATTTACGGACCTGTGACCAGTGACATAACTTGAAAACACTTGCATTGAGGCCTCCTGAGTATGAAGTTCAATAACCCTGAAGACACCCTCTGAAGATTAACCTTGGAAAATGCCTTGTTCCCATTAGCGCGGGTCCACAGTGTATTACCCCGCGCCAATGGCTCAGTCCTTACAAAGAGGGCGCGCCCATAAGCGCTCTGTCCCAGAGCACGGCCCGCGCCACACAATTTGGGCATGATTTTTGGCCAGCGCATGCTAGAATGCTTTTTCCCCTTGTGGCTCACTCAGTTCCCTGAAGGAAAAAGCCCATAAAAGCAGCCGGGCTTCGGATTTTCTATCCAAGGCAATGGCTATTATGAGACATTACCAAAACTCAGAATGTGTCCACATACAATGCATATCTCCTCTCCCTTTATCTATAAAAGCCTGTCTCCCCATAATGAACAGGCTAGTTTTTAGAGGCTAAAGCAAAAGAGTGAACAAGCTAGTGAGAGAGAGATATTTTTGAGCTAAGAGTTGAAAGAAAGGTTATGCTGCCGGATTGTGGAGAGAGAAAGTGACTTTGCAAGACGTGTCAGACTGACTGCCCACCCAGCTAGAGGAGTTTTACAGCGTCAAGCCTTAAGTGGTTGTAATTTCTTCTCTCATTTCTATTTAATGATAAGCGACTGTCATTATGGTTTCATTCATGTGTTATACTGTTAATATGTGAATTGTATCTTGCTTGACTGGTACATAGCTGTATGTTTTTGGATTTTATGCTTGTTTGTGGGTTATTCTTCATTTGTGTAGGTGTCCCAACGTGGATAGCGACCGGCCAGAGATAGAAGACAGGAGCGACACTTCTCCCATGACAAACAAGCGTTGGATCCCAGGTTGGTCTCCCTGATCGACTTCTAAATTATATAGCTAGGAACTTGCATGCAGCGTGATTGATTTTTGCTAGACCCCTGTGGGGCTAGTGGGATCCACCTCTGTCCGCAGAGGGGATTTACCTCCGCAACACTAGGGTCTGCCAGCTTTTATCCGTATGCACCTACTTGCGTTAAAGTACATGGAAGGCTCCATTTTTCACTTCCCTTTTTGTTTCGGAGATGTGCTTAAGGCGGCTAACACAGCTGCTGCATCCTGGGCCAAAATCTTAGGTGATTTCTCCTTTTTCTAGTATATTTCCATACTTTATGTAGAAAGAACTGTGTCAGTTGTTTTCATGCTTCCTGTAGAAACTATTTCGACTGTTTCAGTCTGCTTGGCTGGATGTGTCTTTCCTTTTAATTTCTGTGTGGTTGCCTTGGTTGGGCCCTCCTTTGTTTGGATTTTTTTAGTCTTCTCCGCTCTACTCTACAATTGTTTTTCCTTGAGTGTTTGTGCCATTGTTCCTCCCATAGTTTTAGGCTTAGCAAGTTGGCCCTTTTCCCGTTTCTCTTTTTGTCCTGCTTGTGCTTGTTTGGCCTATGTTTCTTTACCACTAGTTTTCTATCTTGCTTCATTGTGTTTCCCTTCTTCACTGCTAGATGATGTGCTCCGTTTTATGCTCTGATAAAAAAGGGAATGCCGTTTATGGGTTCCTCCTTTGAACTTCAAGAAAGGATCTCTTGGGTGTTTAAATTTTAATTTGCACCAATTCCTTGGTTCTAAGGCTTTTGCTGGCCAAACACTCGATTGTCCATGTATAACAGGAAGACTTAGGTTTCCATAGATAGGGTACAACACTTCAATTTTTACTCCCAGCATACATACAAACGTAGAAATTCAATTTTTTTTATATACAGGCTAGCCTTCACAGTGCTTTATCTCTTCTACAAGAGAAAATTTTTAATGGGAACCATGGAGGAGAATTTTGACACAAAACCGACTGACAAAATTCCGTGCTACACATAGGAAACTGCTATTTTCGACTCACAGGCATACTTGTCTCATACCCTCTTATTCAAGACAGTTCAATTCACCACCTTTTGAACATATCATGCATGGAATACTGTTTTTCGAGCCTACCTTTCTCAGAACTCCAGATTTGACGTGGAAAAGTCCAGGCTTCCCTGCTCTGGAAAGTTGTGCCGTACTTCCTATAGAAGACCCCCCTAGTTCCTGTAGAATGCCACTGCGACTCTAAGCGAGCCTGATACACAACAAAATCTCGAAGACAGGTAGAAAAACCGGTGGGGGATGAATAGTTAATCATTTTGTGGAAGCGGAGGATGCATACTTCAGTTGAGGACGTTGTAAGTGCCAATGAACAATAGGTGGTGTGAGTTTCAGCCGAGCATTTTTTAATTGCGGAGTGATTCGTGGTGAGGGAGTGCAGTGGCTAGGTGTACGTGGCCACATGCAGACTACAGTTCTATCATGAATTGTGTGTTCTTTTCCCTGTGATCACTCCCATCAATTACGTTGAAGGTTAAATAGTGACCACTTCTTGATTCCAGATTTCCTCCTGAGATGGCTGAGCACACGTGTCGTATTCACCCACCGAGCGCTAGTTGAATAGGATGAGGGTGGCCAGTTAGCTGGCCACTGATTATTTTAATCACAACCATCTCATTGCTCAAGCAGTTTTCAAATTACATTCATGCAATCAGAGGAACAAGATTAGTCACGTACTTGGAAGTTGAATGTGGTTGATGTGAGGTGTTGCCCTTCCTTCTGCTGCATGCATTTGTTTCTGTGGTTGCATGATGGCTTGGATGTTGATTCATGGCTGTTTTCCTTGTGCAGGTATCCTCTGGCCAGATCTACGCTGCAAGAGTTTGTTTCCACGTTCAGACTTGCACCCTTACGCTGCTGATGTTGAATTTTTTTCAAGACAGCGACTTATTTTCTCCATAGCTCCGAAACGATAGACCAGATCGATCTGAAACTTTCTGAACATGTTTCTATCAGCATCATGCACCTCCCAGAGAAAATTTGTGGCCAATGGATGCATGGATATCGAGAAAAATGGAAAATGGCTGAAGGTTACAGAGGTCAATTTCTCGGAAACCGTGCATCAGAATCGGCTGAAATTTCTTGGGTAGGTTACTATCACCCATATTCATCTCCCCATGAAACAGGTTTGGAAACAGATGCACAGATATGGAGAAAATGCAAAAATGGCTGAAGGTGATGGAGACTGATTTCTTGGAAACCGTGCACCATAATTGGCTGAAACTGCTTGAGCATGTTGCCATCATCCCTGTACAACTCCCCATAAAACGGTTTTGTAAATGGATGCACAATTTTCACGTGAGGGAAAAAACAAATTTCAGCACTATGTATTTTTGCTTCCAAGCATTCTGTAGTTTTTTGCATGGTAAGAAAAATGAGCTTTGGTTGTGATGCATGCCTGGAAATGATGGAGGAGGAGTTTGAAGAAGGTAGGAGGACTTATGAACCCTTTAGGAAGCTATCATGTTCGCCAAACTACCTTTTTGACATCCATTTCTAGCGTTCTATAATTTCTACAGGAACTTCTTGTAGAAAACACAGTTTTCATAAAAGAAGCACAATGAGGTGGGAAAAATGATGGAGAAAGGTGAGGGATAGAAATAGGGGTAGCTACAGGCCTAACAAACAGATTCCAACATTTAGATTCCCTTCAAAAATCGAATTTGGCTCGCTCGAAGGTTCTACAAGATGTTTCCTGTAGAAATACAGAACTTCCTGTAGAAAGCCCAGAACTTCCTGTAGAAAACCCTGCAGACTTCTTGTAGAAAGCCCAGAACTTTCTGTAGAAAACCATGCAGAATTCTTGTATAAAGCCCAAAACTTCCTGTATAAGGTGGAATCTCGACCTGAATGTGATCAAATCCTACGAAAGTCAAGTGATCATGGAGGGAGTGTCTGTAGGGATGTCCTGTAGCCTGGTATAGACCCCTATCCTCGTTTTGCGTGACCCTCCTTACCTGTAATGTATTCCCTGCAACTTGCAATTATTTTACAGAGATTAGGCCTGTTTCTCTCTCTCCTTTTTTTTTTGAAACAACTAGGGCGCCTGATGGAGGTTTTCACCCTAATTGCCTGCTCTGGGAACCTCCAAGGGAGGTTTTCACCCAGGGATCTTATTTTTTTTTTTTTCCAACCCATTGACTGCCTCATGGAGGTTTTCAATCAATGAGCCAATCTAAGGCACCTCCGAGGAGGTTTTCACCTTAGATTTTTATTTTCTTCTCATTTTCATTTTCATATATTTTTTTTTACCCTACCCTACTTGAAAAACAAAATCATTTTCAAGTATAAGAATACTTCCAATGGAGCCATGTGCACATCGAGATTAGAGACAAAATGATATGGAGGCTTGAAATGCATGTTCTGACAGCTATCCAGATTTCAGAGACCAAATGATTTGACTTTGAAGGGGTCAAGCATAGCTGAAAGAGAGTACTGCTGCAACTTAGTGACCATATGAAACCATATCTCAATATAGCTCTGATATCCTTGGTCTTTTTGCTAATCTGGATCATTCTCCATATCTTCTTCTATCATGACCTTCACATTTTCCTCTTTTTTCTGAGTTTTCTCTTGAATACATACAGGATTTGATGGTAACCATGAGGGAGCTCTCTCGATCTCTGATTATGATGTCTTCTCTTCATCTAGTGCAACCCATGGTTCTTTGATCTCCTCTTTTGAATCTTCTTTTGCTGGATGTGGTCCTTCAATGCTTTCAAGATAATCTCTTTTTTGCAATACTCTTCCTGAGCTATGGTGAAGATCATTGCGCTCAAAAGGAGTCATTTGGACACGTTGTGCCTTAGCTTTGCAATTGGGTTGAGCTATTCCAATGTGCGGTTTTGAAAATTGTGGTAGATGTAGTTGAGTGGGGGTGTATTTTTGAGATGGATGTGGATGGGGCTATAGATGGGCAGGTGGTGGAGGAAAATGAGCAGGAGGAGAGTTGTACTAGGGCCTCCACCCGTGATGAGGTGCACTTCACTGAGGCTATGGCTGAGCATAAGAGTGAAACAAATGAGAAATTGAAGGAGCATGGTATTGAGGAAGATACGACCAAGGAGGGGGTGTGGACTAGGAACGTTGAGTAGGGGGACCGCCAGAAGGCATGAAAGTGGCTTGATAGGGGTTGTAATAGATTTGGGATGTCCCTTGCATTCCCTGTTGGTAAGTTCTGGGTCCATGTGGCCTCTTTTGGTTCATATAATAGAGTGATTCAGTGGCTCCTTTGGCTCTCTGATATGAAACTTTAAGTCCAGGCAAAGAAGGGCACTGATTCATAGGATGGTATTCTTCACAGACGAAACACACTTTTAGGGAGTGCATTGGACATTCGTTCCTAGGATGCTTTCTAGTGCACCTGGGAAAAAAGATGGCCAAAGCCCTCTTGGCTTCCTCTTGCTTGCTTTGGATCTGTAAGGTATCCAGTTGCATGGCAAGAAACTACCTCATCTCGCTCTTGAAATCTTCCATCTGATTTGAAAATTCATCTTTGGATAAGGTACTGCTCCCAACATTTCTGTTTGTAGCCATTTGCTCCAAAGGAAGGGTTTCTTCTTTTTCTTCCCTTGAGGTTCTTCAAATATGTCTTTCTATCCACCTAAGGGTTCTTTAATCACAACCATCGAAGAAGAGATAAGGTTGGCTGTGTGAAGCAGTGGGGGTGTTGTGCAATCATTTTTCTGAATTATCTCTACTCCTACAAGGCATGAAAGGAAATATTTTTGGTTGATTTTTGTTTTTTCCTTTTGCTTGTACCTGCAAAACTAAAATAGATTGAAATGCAACTAACTAAAATCTATCTTTTTGAAATGAAAATGCGGAATTGAAATGAAAGAAGGAAATGACTAATCTATTTTGCTGAAATAAAATTGTAAGAATGAAATGCTAGGCTACGCTTGCAGAATTGAAATTGTGGAATCGAAATGCTAATCTATGCTTGCAAAATTGAAATGCTAATCTACACTTGCAGAAATGAAATACGAAATTGAAATGCTAATCTATGAAAGCAGGAAATGTATACTCTACTTTAGCGGAAATGAAATTTCAGAATGGAAATGAAATAAACTACTTAGCAGAAGGTTGCAGTAGAAAATAGAAGAAAAGAAGCAATTACCAATACTCTGACGCGTCCCCAGAAACGGTGCCAAAAATATGGTGGGCCTTAGTATTGCAGCAATAATGCTGCAACTTCTGAGACTCCCTTCTTTAATTTTATCAACCCATTAGTTCGTAACAAACTTGGAAGCGACAATGTTGTATGCACAAGTACTAGCTCTTCCCGCAACTGTCACTTGGTAAGTTGGCACAAATCTGCTAGGAGCTTAATCCAACTTCTATGAGCTCTTAGAAGAATATTTTTAACTGATGGATGAAAGCTAACTCAAAGGAAGCTAATATACTTGCAGAAAGAAACTGAAAAGCTGAAAGGAAATGCAAACCCTAGCAAATCCTAATTTTACCAGCTAACCCTACTGATGCATGAAAAATGATGAAAGCTACTGAAAAAGATTCCATTGATTCTTGGAAAGGTAAAGTGCATGTGTCTAAGCTATCTCTGAAGTGAAATCTGAAAAGAAACATCTTTTTGTATTTTTGAGTAAGTTGGCACAATTATTGTGCATGTGCTTTAACTGTTTTTGACTGTACAAAGGTGGATTGGCGAAAGGAAATGCTTGCAAGAGGTTGGGAAGGTTAGAAGAGGGCCTAAGGGGTCCATAGCACCCTTCCAGATAGTTTCACAGTGATCGGATCTCAAGAAATCTCTTTCGTGAGCTTCTACAGGAAGTCTGCAGGGGTTCTACAAGATGTTCTGGAATTTCTACAGGATGTTTTGTAATTTTCTACAGGATGTTCCGAAAAGAGGATTTTGGAGGGTTGATGGAGGAAAAATGGTGGGAAAGTGGATATGGAAGTTGGATAATGATGTTAAGGGGGGCAAGACCTGGTGAATGAGGCTAAGGAGTGATTGGATTTGTTCGAGGATGGAGGAAGCGATGATGCACAAGAATGTAGAAATTAGGGCAAGGTGGGAAGAGTATGGCAAATGAAGGGTAGGAATCATGGAATAAGGGTTGGAGTAGATTATCTGATGGAAGAAAAGTAGATAGAGAGGTAATACATGTGCTCTGCAAGTTATTTCTCAAAACTGAACAAACAAAGAAAGACTAGAAAAACAAAGATCTAGCTATTTTCACCTACTTTGACCTACAAACTAAAAATATGATGAACATAAGTTTATTAGCAGAAAATCATGCAATATAATTATGGAAACTAAGAAAGAATAGATGCTAAACATGCAAGTACAACTGGTATCAACTTTCCTAACTAAAAATCTAACAATAGCAATTGCATTGAAAAGCAAAACAGTGTTTTTGGTGGTAGCAAGGACACCTTGGTCCCAGCTCATGGTCCCACTAAGGGAGAGGTGAGATTGGAGGTGCTTGATAGCTTTTTTCTAAAGATATTCTCTATTATTAACCTATCAAATAAATCTGAACATGAAAATCCTTTTTACTCATCAAAAGCAACCTAAATAACAAAACAAGATTTAAATCTAAATAGTAGATTTTATTTCAAGAATGCAACAAAAACACATAAAGGTAAACAAAGGAGGTATTGGGCACGTGAGATGGGCCCAACCCCAAGAGCTACAGCCTCCTAAGAGAGATTAGGGCTGGTGCAAAACTGGGTTCATCTTTATTGATCAAAAGAATAGTTACATTCCAAAAATTGTCCACAAGGAAAACTTGAAAATGTGCTGAAATGTAGAGCTAACTTACTGCCTAAAAAATGACTAAAATCGAACTACAAACTAGCTAACGTCTGCCAACAAAATGACTAACTGAAATGAGGCCCTAAGCCTTCTTATTTATACAAATTGAGGACCCAAACAGTCCTCCTAAACTTTAGGAACTTGACTGCCAAAACTTGTAGTTAACAACAACTTTACTAGCCCTTGCTCGACTGCCCTTGTGATAATTGATTTGGTGGCCCTTGAACTCTGAGCTGATGGTGGATAATTTGAGGTAAGGGCCCATAAATGAAGGGGACACCTTCCTACAAATCCTCTCCACGAATTTCGCTGCCATGTGCTCATTTAAACCTTTGATTTTGTCTCCAAATTGACCAAAAAGACTGCATAAAGCACACATTAGGCTTGTTGGCATAATGACTAACCCAATTCACTCTATTAGCATAAATATAATAAAAAACATGCAATAAACTAATGAGAATGGTGGATTAAGTAAAATTAGGAGGCTGAATGAGCCCATATAATTATCCTTTTTTGGGGCTCATCAGCGTGATCGAGGGTTCACCTTTCTCTTGGATGGCTAGATGCACGTGCATGGTACTAGTGGACTACTCTTTTGAGTAGATCTTATTATTTGTGTTTTTCCCATGTTTCGGGGATGAAACATGTTAAGGGGGGTGGAATGTAGTATACCTAGGGGGGATAATATGGGGTACAAAGGGAGGTACCCAAGGGAATAATGTAATAATGGGATTTGCCATAAAAATAAATAAGGTGGTTAACCTATATCATGTAAGGGGTCACAAGTAGTTAGTAATAATGTAATGGGCCCATGGTATTAGATAGATGGTATTGAGGGAACCATAGTAATGACCCATGGTATTATATGTATGAGGCCTATATAGAGGCTAGAGACTCTCCATTGAGGGTTCATAGAATCCATAATACAATATACATCATATAAGCACATGAATCTAAAAATCTTTGAATTCTTTATTGATAAATGGAAAGATTACAACCCATGAATGTTCATGCTTGGTTTAGTTTCTTCCTTCCAGTTTTGATCCCTTCTCTCCTCATGAAGCAAAAATTCGACATCATTATAATACTCTTACTAATCTTATTAAAAAAACATCCCCTTAGCTGAAGAAATTACAACCTAGACCAGCCTTTGAATGCTTGGTCAATTTATCGCTGAATGTAGGAGGTTAATCCATTAATGGCCTTCATGAATGCTCTACCAAATTTGGGAAGTGGTTCCATGGAGGAAGGGATAATGGATTAAGGTTCATTCATCCTCTTCCTCATCCAAATACAAGCTCAACTAACTTGGAAACTTCCAGAAGTATCCATTGGACGAGGAATCCAATGGATTCATTTAAAAATTCATTAAATCTCGCTCAGCGCAGGTGAAACAAAGGCTAAGTGCACTACAACACACCCAATTAGTGCAGTTCTTGCATTGCAATGTAGCTTGATAGAAGGCTACCTGCACTGATCTCCTTAGGGACACTTTTTGGATGAATGGTGTCATTGAAACTCTTGGGAGGAAAGCATGATGTAGGTTTACCTCATTAGGGAATGAAAACAACAGAATTAGGGATTAATGGACCGTCATAATATAGATCTGGAAGTCAGGGTTGATGTGCCCAAATTGACCTGTAACAGTTGCCCCCTAAAGCATGAAGTCGAAAATGAACATGTCGATGAGATGCTTTACCATTTAGAGAGAAGGTTTTGAAGTGAAAGGAGACCTGCATCAGTTACAATACAAATATCACGATATGTTTATTTTTTCCCATGAACTAGTAGAGGGAAGGAATACCCATGCTCAGCTTATAAAATTTCATTACATGTACAAATATAGTTGTCTACAGATATAGACCCATGAATGGATGACCATAAATGTAAGGTCATTGTACGTTTGATATAGTACTCCTGAAAAATATATTGCAGCCCGGATGGATGAAACTAGATTTAGGGTCTTGAACCATCAGTGACATTAAAGTGAATTGGTAGCATTGGCCCAAATAAAGTGATGGATGGTATGATAGACCAACGGTGTGATAACCATCAAGCTGAATGAACCAACCCACATAGTCATAGTGATGAGGTGAAAGTGTCATGTTCAAGAGCGACCTGCTACCATAAAGTGTTCTCGGCTTTTTCCCATTTTCCTGAGTCATTTCTAACTAGTACCTCTTTATTTTTTTATCAAGCTTGAGGAGGATAACATATGCTTGATGTATAATTCCACCCTTCGGGTGAATCCATTGTTATTTGATGTTTTAATGAGTCTATAAAAGGTGAAACTCGGTCTTGTCTAGATGGACAAGTTTGTCGCTATTTAATGCTTTTAACAAGTTTAACGACAAAGATAACTGAGTACATTTCATATTTAGAGAGTCTGAAAAGGGACTAAAAGGAAACTCCACAAGTTCTTTTTCGTAAATTTGTCTCTCAAGTCCAAAAAATCATAAAATAATGCAAGAGAGAACCTATTGATCATGTTTGATCGACGAGTACCTTCTTCGTAGTTAATCTATCTTAGCCCGAAGAAGGGGTAAAACTATACTGAGTAGATATCGATTTTAATCCATTATCGAGCTAGAAACGACAAATGCTTGATAATGTTTTCATATTTAGAAAGTCTAAAAAGAGCTTAAAGAGGACTCCAAGGGGGTTCCTTTTTCATTTTTAACAAAGCTTACAAAAGTGATAAAAGTTTGCTTTATAGTCAAAGATGTTCAATTTACATGTAAGAAAATCATAATTGCATATCAGTTGTTAAATCTGCTCAAAAATGCCATCAAAATGGATTAAAAATACATGTTCATGGATTAAATAAATGAAAGCCAATGTTTACCCAATTAATGTGCAAGAAATAAACATAAAAACTGGTTCTTACAATTCATTTTCACCATCTCATTTTTACCTTTTGAACTCTAGAGTAGTTTTTCCTCGAAGTTCACCAGTTGATTACAAAGGATTCAGGGGATAATTCCTTGTGTTGTTTGGACTAGGTAGGATCTAATTCTGTTCTCTTTCATTTTATTCTTTGTTTTAGTTAGGAAAAGTTTTAGGGTTTTGAGGCCTTTAGGGTTTCATTTTCTAATTCAAGGATTAAAATGGTAATTATATGGAGAGAACGAGAGCATGAAGAATAGGATATCATAGCCTCGAATAATCAGGGGATAGTTGAGGCCCTAAGAAATTGTGGGTTACTCAAGTATTTCTAGTTATCCAACATGCAGTAGCAGATGGATCTTCTACGATTCCTTGTTCAATCATGGGATTCGACTGATCAGTATTTTCAGATCTGGGACAAAGAGGTCCCTTTTACCATCGATGATATATACTTCCTAATTGGACTGTCGAGGCGGGGTGCCCCCATTTCACTAACAAGACCTACCCTCGGGGGTAGACCAATGAAAGATTATGTGCACAAGTTCTGTAGGCAGGGTGCCCAGCTTAGTAGAGACGAAAGTACACTTATCAAGGAAGTTAGTGATTTACTGCTAAGGATGATCCTTTTTACTATTACCAGATTGGCTGGTAGTGCAACACTTCATTTGGCCAACAAATCATACATGCAGTATGCTTTAGAATGTTTAGATCCAAAGGTGTTTGACTGGTGCGAGGCTATCTTTTCATCTGCGAAAGAGAAACTAACCAAGGGGAAAAGAGGAAAGATAAAAAAATTTCGGCTATGGATCGATCGTGATTTCTTTTGCCTTGGAGAGAATTTCTCTCTTGCAGCCACAACTTATTTCACTGGGTGTATCTAGACCGAGACACCCATGGATGTAGAGGTAGATAGATCTTATGGCTAGGCATGGTGCCCATAATTCGATTGTATTTATCCCTACATTACTTGAATGGTTCGATCGATAGGATATGACCTTCGCAGAATATCCATATTCAGGAATGGATTTTCGTGGTGATCTAGAATTACCATTACCAGTTGGAGAAATGTAGGGTGCTATTAGTAAATTGTTTGACCAAGTGTTTTTAATTTTAAAGTTTTTGCGTTTCTTGTGTTTTTTGATGAATTCCAAGACTAAACAAAATTAGTTTTTCGTGTATATAAATGTTGGACCTGTTCAACCTGTAGGGGAAGTACGAGATGTAGCTGGACCAACACAGAGACCTGCAGTTCTCCGAGACTTGGGTTTGGCTGAGAATCTGGTTGAATTGCAAGATCACATAGAGGGATTAACCTTGGGTGTTCTGGATGTCCGGATCGAGGGGCTACCTATGTGACTGTAGTGCCACACCATTGGTGTACTGGGTCATTGGATGAGACTCTTACATATGATAGCATAGGCAGTGACCTGCTATCATGAGCACCACTAGTCTACTTAGATGCTTTTTCTGCATACATTTTAGTTTTGGGTCAGATGACCGATTTTTGTCTTGGACACAAATTTTTTGTAAAAACCTTTTACAATTATCTATTTTACTTTTAGTGTTTTATTATGGTTGAGTGATGCAATCCTATTCTACTGATGATGCTAATTGAAAATATTTACTTTACATATGTTGCAAATGTCTACTTAACATATAATATGCTAGAGAGTCAGTTAATGTGTTTAGATTTTTTGAAATATGTTAATATTGAATAAACTTAAAATACCTTTCCAACATACGAACTCTAAGGAACATACGATAAATTGCCAAGTTTCGGACTATATAAATGCCAGTAATTTGTAGTACAATAAGCTGTGAGTCCAACCTAATGATGATTCAGCGAATGCCAAGTGAAATGGCATCAGAGAGAAGCTCAATCAATGCGCTATACTTAGTGATATTGTTTGTCGATCGACCAATGTAAATCCCTCTAAAACTCATTAACTCACCGCTTGGAGTAAAAATAACCCATGTTGCAGAAGATAGGTTCTGTGTACTACGACTATCACCATCGGCGTAACCAAAAAATGCTTCTGAAAATTTCAACATCTGCGAGAAAAATGAATTGGATTATTTAACCAAATAAAAACCCTAAAAGAAACATACTCACACATGCAATCCAAAAATATTTACATGATTAGTAACATTTTAAACACAACCCATTTCTGGGCTTAGAAAATGGAATTACATCATAATCACCTAACTCGTAGGCACCCTTCGTCAAAATGCGCTTAACAATATAAGGGCCCATCCAAAGCGGTTTGAATTTTCCTACTCCAATTTTATCAAACTCCTGATCGTAAAGCAAGACTAGGTCACCTTCTGAGAAGACACGAGGCTCAAAATTTTTATCATATTACGCCTTAACCCATTTCTTGTGTGCCTCATTAGCCAATACAGCGTCATGACGGGTTTCATCTAGATGTCTTAATTCCAAGAAATGTGCTTCTTCTTTAGACGTATCAGGTAGTAGGTCAATTGCGAGTTTGAGTGACGAAATTTCACATTTAATTGGCAAGACTACTTCCAAACGATACACCAACTGAAAGGTTGTGAATTTGGTAGCATTTCTCACTGAGGTACGATAGGCCCACAAAGTTGAATATAGGATTAATTGCAAATTTCATTTATGAAATCCAATAATTAGCTTCAACATGCGCTTAAGGACCTTGTTGATAGCCTCAACTTGTCCATTAGCTTGCGGATAATATGGAGTAGAACTTTCATGTGACAATCCTAATTTGGCAATTAACTCAACCATCATATGATTAAGAAAGTGCGACCCATGATCTATGACTATGGCCTATGGTACACCAAACTTGGCAACAACGCGGTTGAAGAAAATAATGCAGCCGTTTCTCCGTTGTTGTTTAATGTAGGCATCACCTCGGCCCATTTGGTAAAATAGTCAACAAAAACTATAATATACACATGTCCCTCGGTCGAGGTGAGGTTACATGTCATAAAATCAATGCACCATTTAGCGAATGGTCCAACAGTGACTATTGGATGCAAAGGTGCAGGTGGTAGTCTGGTTTTTTGATCGAATATTTGACATGCATGACAACTTCTCACAACAATTATGCAATCTTTGAATATTGTTGGCCAAAAGTAACCGGAACGGATAATTCTCTGCGTTGTAGCATATTTGGATAGATGTCCACCCCAAGCACCTGAATGACATTCATTCTAATCTTTCCCGGCCTCCTCATGAGTGAGGCACCTACATAAAATTGTATTGATACCATGACTATAAAGCCAGTCACCAATGATCAAATAATTTTTGGCTTGGTATCGGATACGTCGCTATTGAGAGCGAGAGGTATCGGGCTAGAAAGCCTAGGTATGGAGATAGATCAGTATATCCCCATACCATGGATCACTTGATGAAATTAGAAACAGAGACTCATCTAAGATTGATGTTTCTAATGTTAAATTGTTGGAAGATGAGGGAAGATCAGAAAGTAGTTTGGAAAATATGAGAGATTTCTTTGACTTAGACTTAATTAATTCCAAATCAAATTCCTATAATATAACTATCCACTTCGAGTATTTTCCCCCCAGAAATTGATGTGACAAAATATATGTCATAGGGTTGCAATCAGAGATAATTGTAGTTTTAAGCAGAAGGATATAGTGGCAAAACCTCTGCATAGCTTGAATGGCTTCCAAAGCTAACTTTTCAACATAAGAATATTTCCTTTCTATATCATTGAGATTACGACTCAAATAATATATTGGATGTTCTATACCATCTTCTTCTTGGAATAAAACCATTCCAATGGTTGTATCTGCAGCAACGAGATACATGTAATAGTCTTGTTGATAATTTGGGGCATACATTAATGATTCTCTAATCAAGGAATATTTAAGAGCACTAAAGAAAGCTTGTGCAACCTGATCCTAATAGAAGGGTTCCTCTTTCTTCAATAGACGAGTAAAACCTTTAGCCATTTCATCATAGTTTGGAATGAACCTCCTTAGAATGTTTGCCTTCCCTTGAAGTTTTTGTAACTCTAATAAATTTGAAGGTGGAGACAAGTCAAGTATTGCCTGAACCTTAGTTGGATCGAATCGAATTGAGATAAATTCGAATGCCTGGCATCTCCTCGTAAGACTATGAAAATATATCTCTGAATTCATGAAACAGAGCATGATAATTATCGAGTTCCAAAGGAGAATATGATTTTTTGACATGAATGTTTTCTACAACATTAGGCTTGATCAAAATGTCTATAGAAATGGTTTCTTCTATGTTAGACAAATTACAATCAGAATCTACTAAATCTATTCTAATAGAATTTGAAAAGAAATCTACAATTGAAGAGTGTACTAGCTCATCTGAATAATCTTCACTGGAATCTAGAAGATGGAACGATGATGATAATATTGTAGAACTTTTCTACAAATCAGCTAGCTCTGATAACATGTAGAACTTTTTCTACAAATCAGCTAGCTTCGATACCATGTATGATTTTGTAGAGTTTTTCTACAAATCAGCTAGCTCTGATACCATGTATAACTTTTTCTACAAATCAACTAGCTCCGATACCATGTAGAAATTTCCCACCTGTAGATCACCTAGTAATGCATTGTACTAAAGCAAAACACTTGATCTACTTCTACACACAATTTGGTGGAAGCTCAATCAACCATGAGCAACATCAATAAGAACACATATAACTGATAAGAAGGAATCAATCGCACATAACACAGAAGAAGTTACCCGGGGAAACCACCTGCCTAAAACCCCATCTCTGTATTATCACACAAGTGGAAATATAGTCCAGATTACACAAAGCCTTAGTTCGGAAGCTATCCAGCTGTCAGTACAATCGCTCTACTGCTCATAGACAGTCAGAGGCTTCTCACAAACCTTCTCCTTTTCCCTCTAAGCCTCCTCCTTCTATGCACAATTTTTTCTGGGTCATCCAGCTGCAACCTGTGTGATTCTCACCTCACACACAACACTGACCTCTGAAATAACTGCACAAACCTGAAGGAGATAAATCCTCATCATGGATGAGCTTCCTTTATAGTAAAAATATTCATCCAAATGATATTACATTTTCCCTTCTCTAATCTCAACTAGGTCTCTGATAGAACTGACATGCATCAGTTATCCATGAGTGAATACACAGTTATCTGAAAGTAATAGTTGTCACATGCATGCAAGCATCAACAAACTATATCTCATTAATTTAAAAATTTGTTAAATTAATCTAAATAAACATGACTAAGTTAAACTAAGTCAACTTATCTTCTCAATATAGAACTCTTCCTTAATTCCTCAATCAGAGGAGCAAATCAAGGACACATTCCCCAATTAATGGAGAATTAATTACATGTTCTCACAAACACTTCAAGTTTGCTTTCCCTTAACTAATTAACTCATGGAAAATTAATTTATTAATATTCCAAACTATTGGTAAGACCAAATTCATTTTTACTTCCTATAGTTAGACCGGGGACTACTAAAAATAGGAAGGGACCCAAAAATGCTATTTTTAGAATTTTCTATTTTTAGCAGTTTCACCTCTCACCCAATATGGCCAATTACCTCACTAGCGAAACTGCTATTTTTAGAACTTTTATTTTTAGCACATTCTAAATTTAACATTTCTTGTTGCACATTTTTCAACACTCCCTCTCAATAAGAAAGGCTTCCTTTCGAACTCAATCCTGTAACTTTCGAATGTTCTGCATGCAACACATCTACCCAGTCCACTTGCTCCAACAACACTTGGAACAAAAACACTCCCAACTGACCACTCTGTTGGGCTAGGAACATAATCTGATGCTGAAGCTCTACCTGTTGTTGGCAAGTGATTTATCTCGGACATCTGCACTACTGCAACATCTCCATGCATCTCGCACTGTTGCACACTTCTCTGTGCCACTTAGCACTGTGAAAAACACTTGTGCCTTTCGCATTGCTGCAACCTACTAGCTATGCGTTGTCCTAGGATTCCCTGCATGTCACTCTCTCTACTGCTCCATTCGCATCTGTCTCTACCCAACCAATCACTTCCTGCTACTCCACATCTGGGCTCCTGTAGCAAGGTCTCATCCAAGAGGTTGGGTACATCAAGGATCCTACCCCTCCTCCTTAGGAAGATCACTCTATATCACCCCACCTCCTACTTGGAGGTATGGTTGCATGTGATCGCTCTGCCACCTTGGCTCAAAGCTTCCCCCTACTAGAGGTCTCTGCACGAGTAGATTTCTCTACCTGATCTCCACTCAGCGTCCCCTGTTGTGGCTGCTCCACAACCTCGTGAAGCTGCTACACCAGTCGTGGCTCCTCCATAATTGTCTGAGACTTCTTCTGGCTCTGCATGTTGAGAGGTAATTTACTTTCCCTCTCAACCACCAAGTATCTAACCTTTGCCTTGCTCCTCAAGGCTTTGCATGCATATTTTTCCTCAAGTGCATACAGGTTCTTGGCTAGCACATCAATCTATTTCCACTTTCCTGCCGTCATGGAATTTTCTATAAAATGAGCTGATTTTAAATCAGTGATATCTGCTTCATCCAAACTCCGATTCAGCTGATATTTTTTTTGTTTTTGGGTATTTTTCCACAAGGAATCCAAATATGTTATTTTTTTCTAAAAATTTTGTACAAAAAGTTTCAGATCTTCTCTGCAATCTCTTAACCCAAAACTCAAAACTTTGAAATCTCCTCTTAGTATACTGTTCTTCCTTGATCACCTGTGCTCTGATACCATGTACAATTTTGTAGAATTCTTCTACAAATCAGCTAGCTCTGATAGCATGTAGAGCTTTTTCTACAAATCAGCTAGCTCCAATACCATGTAGAATTTTGTAGAATTTTTCTACAAATCAGCTAGCTCTGATAACATGTAGAACTTTTTCTACAAATTAGCTAGCTTCGATATCATGTATAATTTTGTAGAAATTTTCTACAAATCAGATAGCTCTGAGACCATGTAGAACTTTTTCTACAAATGAGCTAGCTCTGATACCATGTAGAAATTTCCCACCTATAGATCAGCTGGTAATGCAATGTACTAAAGCAAAACACTTGATCTACTTCTACACACAATTTGGCGGAAGCTTAATCAACCATTGAGCAACATCAATGAGAACACATATAAATTATAAGAAGGAACAATCACACATATCACAGAAGAATTTACCCGGGGAAAGCACCTGCCCAAAACCCCATCTCTGTATTATCACACAAGTGGAAATATAGTCCGGATCACACAAAGCCTTAGCTCGGAAGCTATCCAGCTCTCAGTACAATCTCTATGTTGCTCATTGACAGTTAAAGACTTCTCACAAACCTTCTCCTCTACACTCCACGCCTCCTATTTCTATGCATAGTTTTTCCTGGGTCCTCCAGCTGCAACCTGTGTGATTCTCACCTCACACACAACACTGACCTACGAAATAACTGCACAAACATGAAGTAGATAAATCCTCATCATGGATGAGCTTCCTTTATAGGAAAAATATTCATCCAACTGATATTACATTGTCCCTTCTCTGATCTCAACTAGGTCTTTGACAGAACTGACATGCATCAGTTATCCATGAGTGAATACACAATTATCTGAAAATAATAGTTGTCACATGCATGCAAGCATCAACAAACTATATCTCATTAATTTAACAACTTGTTAAATTAATCTAACTGAACTTGACTAAGTTAAATTAAGTCAATTGATCCTCTCAATATAGAACCCATCCTTAATTCCTCAATCAGTGGAGCAAATCAAGGACATATTCCCCAATTAATGGAGAAATAATTGCATGTTCTCACAAAGACTTCAATTTTTCTTTTCCTTAACTAATTAACTCATGGAGAATTAATTAATAAATATTCCACTGCTGGTAAGACTAAATTCATTTTTACTTCCTATAGTTAGACTAGGGACTGCTAAAAATAGGAAGGGACCCAGAAATGCTAGTTTTAGAACTTTCTATTTTTAGCAGTTTCATCTCTCACCAAATGTGGCCAATGACCTCACTGGCCAAGATACTATTTTTAGACATGCTATTTTTAGAACTTTTATTTTTAGCACATTCTAAATATAGCATTTCTTGTTGCACATCTTTCAACAAATATTCCCATGGTTCTTCTCCTATCATCATTGATTGGATGATGCCTTCATTTGTAGAATATATACAAGAAAAAGGATCCAAAGAAGTACCATATTCAAGTGAACAATCTACCCATTCAGTCGGCGAATGTGGATTTGAAAATGCCACACAAGCAAGAAAAATTGATTGCTATGCAAGCTCGATAGGGCTTAGTGTCAAAACCTCATTAAAACTTTCATCTTCAATACCATTGGTGATCCTCTTTAAGTCATATGAAGTAGAGGATAACATATTGCATGTCTTGACTCTCGCAACTTCTGAAATTTGAGATGGTGGAGGAAGTGTAAAAGTACCCATTAGGGAAGTATCTTTGAAAATGCCTACACCAATAGATTTAAGTGAAAGTGGTTGTTCATTAACAAACAAAATGCTTCCCATTACTTGAGAACTAGAAGCAAAAAATGAGGTTTGGTCGACAATTTTTATTCAATCTTTATGAGAAAATGCAATTGTATGAAAGTACGTGGAAACAACGACAACCATAGCATAAACCCATGGTCATCCATGTAAAATGTTGTAGTCAAGGGTTCCATCAACCAGGTTGACCTCAATAGTTACTGTTTTCCCCCCTAGGTCTAATTGCAAATTATTCAAAATCCCACATGAAGTGTACGTTCTTCCATCAAAGGCTTTCAATGTGGTTTGTGATCTTCACAACGTAGGTGACCCTAGTGTTTTCCAGCAACTCATTGACATAATACAAGTAGAAGCTCCCTCATCTATGATAGTTTGATGAATATTTTTGTTGAGAGCTTTAATATGAATTAGAAAAGCTAATTGTGCTGGTAACTGTGGCGTATATCTTGAGTGATTAAAAACCACAAGATTAGAATCCACTAGATCTACTCCACCTATTGCCAACCATAAAGCCTGCCTATGGGAGGGGAAATTTTGCAACACCTCAAGCGTTGACATAGCAGAAGGAGACTGAGAAGAACCTATATTATGTTGTAATTTTGAGCAGCTCGAGCTTGAGGGTTGAGCATTGATTTGTGCACAACTCCCTTTGGTGGCTTTATTTTTAACTTTGGTGCACTGGGTAGTGAAACATTTTCCGATGTGGTTGAAGTTGAAGAACTAGGTTAATCAGTGGCCTGATTATTTGACGACGATGGTGGACTAATTGGATCATTGGTAAGCCAATTCAAATCTGGTAATTCTAAAGTTGCCACAAATGGCAACTGTCGATTCAAAGTAGGTTGAGCATATCTAGGATAAGATGGAATTTCCTGTGCCATAGGCCTCTGCATACCCACATAAGGTGGATATCCTTGATAGGGCAGTTGGACATAACTGGTATATGGATTAGAACCATGTTTACCTTGCAATTGTCCATAACCGGGTTGGGCTTGGCACACATGACCCTGATACGCTTGATATTGTCCTTGCCCAGGTTAAGCTTAAAAAGCAGGTCCATACTAAGGTTGGACATTCTGAAAAGGAGGTTGTTGGGGTACTGGTTCCTAAGTCTGATATTGTCCCCCAATGCCAATTTGACTAGGTTAAAGATAAACTAAACCAGTAGCAACTTGAGTTGCTCTAGATAATGAAACACTAACCTAAGGTAATTGTACCCCAGAAACAAGTGGTTTTTGCATGACAGCATGAGAAGTTTGGGTTTGCTGACTCAAAAATTATGGTTGTGAGGTAGCAAAACTAACTTGTGCAGGTTGAGATACAACAGGTTGAGCTTGTATCTGTGGTTCAATAGTTATGACAGGTACAGTCAAAATAATCAGCTCAATTTGCATAAGTTACGTTGGATACACAAGCCTTGGTTGTGGTGACAAAGTTGGTTCCACTGACAGATTCTCATTTTAGGTTGACCTGAATACAACGAGACATAACCATAGGGTTGTCCTCCTTGATAGGGAGGATGTGGTGAATAGGCATATTGTTGACCATATGGAGGCATTCTAGTGTTAAGAGGATATATTGGTCTTTGTTCAGTGAATTTCCCAGTTTGATACTGGCATTGGTAAGCAGGATCAAACTGTTGTCCTTCATAAGAAGAACCACGTAAAATTCCCGATGATGACATGGGTGATGACCATGGAAAAGAAGAAACCCCTGAATGGGTTCCAAACATAGACTGGTAACCAGTTGGGATGGACGACTGTCCATATAAATGTGACTCAGGTGTCGTAGAAAAAATCGAAGAAGTAGCAACAAAGGATTATGCCACACTTGCATCAGATGATGTAGTTAGGGACTTTTGGTGTTAAAGATAAAGTTTCTTTAACTACAAATGACTGAGGTATTTCTGTAACAACTTCATAATGTTCAGATAAGAGTCTAGATGTTTTGGTAAAAGAACTTCAGTTTCAAGGGAAGATTCATGAACAACTTCTTGTTTAGAAATGTCTTCGGTTTCAACTGCTCTAGGTTCTGGATCGAATTCCAACTAAACAAGTTCAAGTTCTGAAGTAATTTCTGGTTGATTAACTTCAAGTTGTGGATCAACTTCAGTTACTGTTTCACTTGGTTCCATTATAGTGGCCTCAGGTAGTTGAGTGACTTTTTCTTGTGTAACAAATGTACCAGAAATGGTTGGAGTAATTGGAGTCTCAGTATCGGTCATGATAGGCAGCTCTAGTAATTCAGATAAAGTACTAGAAACTCTTGATGTACCAGACTTAGTTTGACGAGTCTACCTTGACCGAATAGGAGTCTCTTCCAGTGGAAAGGGCAGTTTGCTGGTAACTCTCCTCGAACAACAGAGTGGAGGTTGATTTTCCTCTAGAATTGTTGATTGTTTCTATCAACCTAAACTCAACTAAGGAATAAGGATGTTAGTTGCAGTCAATTAATTTTTACGATACTAGAACAAAACTTTTCTTTTTCATTTTTAAAGAGTCGAGAAAAAACAAAAGATGACTCTAGTCGCTTTCGATGTTTAATGAGCCTAAAAAAAAAGTTCTTAGATGATCCTTTTCTTTTAAAGAGTCAAAAAGGAACGAAAGTGACTGCTCTAGAGATTATAAAAAAGAGGGTTTACCAAAATAATCACAAAACTGCATTATACACCTTGGTGATAAATGAAAGAGAAATGACCAAGGACTTTACGTACGACAGTCAATCTTCCCGAACATTGTGTTCAGTGCATTGCGATCGGTAAGGCAGTAGACTCAGCTTTCTAGGGATAAAGGATTTCAACTTATTGGGGTCTCCCACTATATACTCGATGGTACAGGGAGCAAAAGTCCATACTATCACTTATCAAATCAGAGAGGAGGAATCACCCAACCTCAGTGAAAAGGACAACCACTAGCTTTAAATACGCTGGAACATGTCTGTAGCCTAGACCTCTAGATATTCTTGTTAAGTTCCAATGCGTTATTAGATTACTTGATGTAAATTTTATTTTGATCTTGCTTAAAGTTTGCCTTTGAGGGTTCACCATGAGATGTTTTTCAAAATTCCTAAGAATGCAACTAGAATGAAAAGCACTCTTTCCATTTATTTTCAGCAATGAAAATCCTAGCTATAAGGGATAGAGTATACAAGTACTTTTTGAACCAACAACAAAGAGTACAAACTAGTGCAATTCCATAAACCATTCCTTTTGAACACACAAACTCAAACACTAAAATGCAAATTGCATGTATTTCTTTTCAGTTTCTCTTAATATGAATGATGAAATAAAAAAATGATGCAAAAACGATTCAAAACTCTTTTCATGAAAAATAACGATTTATGACAATTTCTTTTAAAGGGAAAGGAAGACTACATGACACTTTTGATTTAAAAAAAAACGAATATTTTCAACACTTTAAATGAAAATACAAATCAAATGCACATAGAAATCAATCTATTATATGTGAAGGAAGATTTTAAAACACTTCATTTTACAAAGAAAATGAGGACTTGACGACACTTTTCTATTGACAAAACAATCAATCAAAAATATCTTTCGACAATGGATTGAAAATGATAAACAAATACATAAAAAAATCCAACAATCCAGTCTAAATCGGGTTGAATAAGGAGATAAAAATTGTCTTGAGAGATAAAACTTTATTTACATTCAACAAGCAATTCAAACTGCTAAAAATTGACAAAAGTTTTTAGTTCCTAGATGGGAAAAATAACCCTAAAGGGATCAGTGCGGGCAACAGTTAGAGTTTGTGCACTGAATCACATTGTATCTATGCGGAAAGTGCATTGCAGTGCATCGTGTCAATCACAGAAGTGCGCTGATTACTGAAGGCTATTTTATGCTTAAATTTGATTCAATTTTCAGTGAATTTAGACTTGAATTCCATAAATGACAAGAGGTACAATATGTCAAAGTGCTTTAAGAGACCAATAAGCTACTACAAGGGATAGAATTTCTCCCTAGTATGGTTGCCAATTTGTTTTGGGAAATTTAGTGTTTTATCAAATGCCTAACCCTCTAGAATTAGTAGCTATCTTAGAAACAACAGATAAAGTAACTCTCTACTTTGTCTTTAATCAACAAATAAGAGAGGTAAGAAGAGAAACCACGCTGTATCTTTCGCTTGTTCCCTCTCTCCTTTAACCGATTCCACCACTCCTTTCCATACTTAACTTGCTTAGAAAATGCCTGCACAAAAGCTGAGACAGAAACCCATCAAAGCATACAATAAAGATTTGTTAATTAAACATATCATAGAATCCAGAATACGATATGCATCATATAAGAACATGAATGGAAAAATCTTTGAATTCTTTATTGATAAAAGGAAAGATTACAACCCACGAATGTTCATTCTTGATTCAGTGTCTTCCTTCTAGTTTTGATCCCTTCTCTCCTCATGAAGCAACAATTCGACATCATTATAATACTCTTACTAATATCATTCAAACAACATCTCCTTAGCTCAAGAAATTCCAACCTAGACCAGCCTTTGAATGCTTGGTCAATTTATAGCCGAATGGAGGAGGTTAAGCCATTAATTGCCTTCATGAATGCTCTGCCAAAATTGGGAAGTGCCTCCATGGAGGAAGGGATAATGGATTAAGGTTAATTCATCCTCTTCCTCATCGAAATGCGAGCTCAACCAACTTGGAAACTTCGAGAAGTATCCATTGGATGAGGAATCTAATGGATTCATTTAAAAAAATTGTTGAATCTCTCTTAGCACAGGTGAAACAAAGGCCAAGTGCACTGTAACACACCCAGATACCGTAGTTCCTGCATTGCAATGCAGCTTGATAGAAGGCTACCTACGTTGATCTCCTTAGGGAAACTTTTTGGATGAATGGTTTCATGGAAAATCTTGGGAGGCAAGCATGATGTAGGTTTACCTCATTAGGGAATGAAAACAACTAAATTAGGGATTGATTGACCCTAATAATATAGATATGGAAGTCAGGGTTGATATGCCCAAATTGACTTGTAACATATTCCTACCATATTACATAGAGTCTGTCGATTTTCCAGACGAAGGACTTCAAGAAAGCACGATGCATAAGTTATCACATTTGGGAGGGTTCTCTCTTATAAAAATCATAGGTCGGAAGGGAATTTAGTGGAGGAGGGCTTTCATTTGTGCGATCACTGATCCATGAGATTGGCCCCTTTAATGCTTGGCCCTCTAGTTTTTTGGACCCCCATGTGATCATAGGCCAGCCCCCTTATCGGAGCCCCCTTTACCGCAAATTGCAATCAGAGACTTTTGACTGGAGTTGCGACCTTTTACCTTGCCGATCACTGATATACGAGATTGATGATGTCATCAGTGCGATGTGGCACTTCCTGAGTGGTGACACATGTCACCTAGATATGCCGCCACAAGACCCTTGAAAATGCCAGATCAACATGCCACGTGTCCTCCATAACGCCACGTCATTATGATGTCAGTTGCCATGTGGATTCTTAGGGACCATTGTAGTTCTACCACGTGGCCCCCTGGAGGAGAGAGAAAAGGGCCTGCCTGCCCTTGTTTTTCATTGCAGTCCTTTGTTAAGTGGTTTTCAGCCCCTCCCGACAACTTTACACTATATCGAGACTTTTCCTCTTTGCAATCTTTTTAAACCCATTCCCATCTAGAATAACTATTCGCCGATATTGCCGGACATTCGATATTGTGGGAAGTCCAACATGCGGGACCTCTGATCATTGATAAGCTGATATATTATGCATGAGACCTCCCACCACGGATAATATGATAGACTATGCCTAAGAACCTCCGATCACTGATCTTCCTTGCCTTGGATCCGCCGATCGCCGATATGTTGTGTTGCCTGAGTGCGATATGTAATTGTGATGATCATGGGCCTTTGAAGTTTGTGATTTCCGATATCAACAATCATTGATCGAAATTTAATATATCCTTCCCTTCCATGCTGCTAGGAAACTCCGAAATGTGATTGCGATGAGCCTCCCTTGGTATTTTCTCTTTGTTTTCTAGCTTTTAAAGGGAAGCTTCAATATGCTCTAACTTCTGATTCATGAGCCTATTTTTGGACTTCCAACTATTGTTGGAAATCTTGCTTCTAGCACTATCCAACGAAGAGGGTTTGATTAGGATTTAAGAGCCTTTATGGCTTGGAAAATGGCTTCAAAATTCACTTCTCTCTTTGGCATTTTAGACAACTGAGAGCTCATAATGCAGTAAGCAACAACAAGTATCTTGGGTGTCAAGGCTACAAACAATAGTAGCTCTCTCCACAATAGATGCAAAGTACATAGATACAACCTAAGCTTGCAAAGACATGTTTTTGATGTAGGGATTCCTAGGAAATAAAGCATGACAACTATGCACTATATTGTGATAGTCAGATTGTTATTCACTTGGCAAAAAAAACCCAACATTTCACTTACAAACCAAGCACATTAACTTAAGGTACCATTGGATTTAGCATGTGTTGGAGGGATGGAAGCTATCCTTGGAAAATATACATACAAATAATAACCTTGCTAACATTCTTACTAAAATTCTTCCAAGAAATAAGCATGTGTTACGTAGAGGCATGGTAGGATTTGGAGTGACTTGATTTGGGACTCTTCATTTGGCTTGAAGTGGGATACTTTTAGTTGTGAGGCCAAATGTCAATGACGACCTTCTAGAAGTTACCATATGTAACTTACCATGTTTACCACCTCACTGTCTACCAAGTTCTGGATGTTGTATTATGCATTCATATAGAAAACATGCAAAAAAAATGTAAAAAAATCTAGATCCTTTGATCATCTATAATATATAATTTTCCCTAGCTTGAGAAATCCAAGCAAAGGAAAGGCTTGTAATGTAATATAAAATCATGTGATTTTCTCCATGTTTCAATGTGTTCTAGTTTATAATTTCTATGTTGTTGTTGTCTTTGAATTTTGACTTTTCTCCTCTCTGACTCCCTTCAGTGGGCTCAAGGTCTATGCCTCTTACTGGTTGGTCATTGTCTTATCAATTCACTGAGGGTCACTTCCTTGCATAGTCCAATATGTCATAATAACTAAATGTACCATTAAGGTGTAAATGGGTATTCAATGTGTCTTTTTTAAGGTCTCTCTGTCACTTTGAGTTGAAGGTTTGTAGACTATAGGGGAAATTTTTGGTTTTGGTTTAAAGTTTGTGTTAATAATTCTTTTATTCATCTTGTGAGATTTCTTGGACTTTGCCTATGTAATGGGATTATACCTTTTGATAATAAGAAGTTTGTTTTTTGGGGGAAAAACTACATGTACCATTAGACCATGTACCCATGTCGGCATCAACTCAGGGCTCAAAAAGAGGAAATAGATGTTGTTTAGAGAGATGGAGTCCCAAAAATGTTGATGGTCAAAATCAGTGAACAATGTTTGAAAATGATAATGAGAAAGTATGAAAATCATTTGTGCTTTAGACTAAATATTTTATAATTACATAAATGAGTGGATAGAGAGAGTCAGCCCCAGTATTTGACATTCCGTATGACGTTTTTGGGGCTTTTCAACCTATTTGAACATGAATATGATTTTTGAAACATAAAAAAAGTAATAGACAGTGAAAAAATGTATTAGTAAATTTGATGTTCAATAAATTAAATTCATTGTTATAATTGTTAATAGTTTAGCTCTAGGTTGGTTCAACTGGTTGCCTAGAGGGTCTCTACAACATAGTAAAGGGTAGATGTGTAGAGGTTAAATGTTAAATGTTAGGTGTTAGATGTAAATTTTTTATATTCATTTTTTAATTGTAATTTTTTTTATTAATAAAATTACCAACCATTTTTTAAATAAGAGAAAAACATAATATACATATCAGATTAAAATATATAAAATATAAATAATCGTTTAAATTAACATCCATTTTACCATATAAATTAAAATAATGATTTTGTAACCAAATTTAAATTTAATTAATAAGCACATAAAAATTTACTATTTACAATATAATAAGATTCTTAACTATAATATACCCCATTTTACCATGGATATTATTAACTTATAAATATACTTGCTTACAATACCATGAGCCAATAGCACGACTTATCAATACCACATACTAAAAAACCATCACTCATTTTAAAATAAAAAAAATTATAGATATTTTATTTTTGTTTACTTTTATAACATTTTTTAAATTAAAACTTAATACTTACAATAAACATACAATATTAACCATGGATATTCACCCCATTATACAATGGATATTATTAGCTTAGTAAATAGGTTTTGTTACAACACCATAGGCCAATATGGTGGCTTATCAATATCACTTTCCTAAGAACCATAACTCATTTCAAAATCAAAATATTATAGATATTTATTATTATTTTATTTTTATAACATTTAAAAATTAAATCTAAAAAAAAATCTACGGGGAAATGTTATAGTGATGTAAGTGTTTGTTCTTGCTTTGCTTTAGGACTAAGATTTTGTGTTGGCCTAAGTGATGTGACCTTCTTTACTATAATTCCAGAGAACATATCTTCTATAATTTCATATATCTCATTTTATGTCTCCTCTTTTAGCATGTGAGGACCTTTGAGTGATTTCATATGATTCTTAAGAATCTCTTGAAACATTCAAGCATTGTTTGAACTTCAGATAACTTTCCATAGACATCAATGGTTTCTTTTTTCTATGAGGATTATGACAATCCTCCGTATTTTATGCAAGGATATTTTCATGAGGACTATGACTAGCCTTCAATATTTTTATTTCCTTGAAAAACAAAGTTATTAAACCAAAAACATGAAAGATACTTGGCATGCGAAGAGCAGATCTTCACCTTGATTGTTATGAAACCAGCTCAAAAATAGATAGAAAATATAGATCAATGAATTAAAAATCATCCTATTTGAGGGGGCAACATCCTTTACATTACACTAATGAAAAATTATTAGATGATACAAATGACAAGACCTCCTTTCCATATATAGGAGTCCAAGGGGTCCCAATACAATCAGAGCCTACATAATAATAATATTGTAGGGGCACAACAATAACAATAGTGGGCTTCTATGGGGCATAATAATAACAACATGAGGACTATATGGGAAAAATAATACAATAAGGGGGTTGCACTAATAAGAATAAGGGGTTACACTAGTAGTATACTGTTAGCTTCCTGCTGCAGCAGGTTATTCATATTTCATGATTCACATTTTACAGGCCAAATATGTCGTACTTTGCATGCTGCAATGCTCCATATTTGCTTAATAGTCTCCAAGCGAGGAAGGCTACTCCAAGTCCATTCAATTGCCTTCCAAATTTTGTAAAGTTATCCCGGTATCACCAATTTTCAGTTAAAGGGAGGTCCAAACAACTTAATCTTTGTCTCCCTAGGTTTGAATTTCTTGTTTTAGAATATAGAGAATGTAAATCTATCCAAACAGCTTAATCTTGGCATATTTTTAGATAGGTAGAGAAGCAGAGGAGCCCAACAGCTTAATCTGGGCCCTTGGAAGAAATAAGGGTAGTATGTAGATAGGAAAGCATCAAAAGAAAAATGAATGATGGGTTTGCAAGTCTAAGTGCACCCAAATCAAAAGAAGAAAAAATGCTAGGTAAGTAGGCTGGGTAGGTAGTTCTGAGGTTGTTGAATCCTAATTGTTGATCAGTTCCAAATTTTCAGGTGTCATCTCACTCAGGACACAATCAGCAGGCAGTTACATGCAAAGAGCTCGAAAGAGGTATAACTAACTCCCCTTCTCTGCTTTCCCCAATCATTAACTAACTTCCCCAAAGGAGGTCAAGATCTACTTGACACCTCTTAAGTTCCATCATTTCGTAAAACTAGCTTGAGTAAAGATCTGCTTTACTCAAAGTTGGTCCATACTTTCTCTAAAGAATGGTTCTACCCCCTTGTAATAGCCTAAGGTCTCCTGAACTTAGCGCTTTCTTACCACCTCCATATTAACCACTAACATTATTATTTAGCTCCCTATATTTTCCCATCCCCCACTAATATTATGTAAATCATCCCCTATATAAATATCCCTCCCCCTGGTTGAAAAATAACCATAAGTACTCCCCGGGAATTGCTTAGTTTACCTGAAACTTAGCAAGAACCCTCAACCTTCAAGCCATCTTCCAGATACAATGGACTCATTCCAGAGTATAAAATCCTTCTGAGGTAATCAGACCCCTTCCGAAACCTCAAATGCCCTTCACACCCACTTACTTATTTTTCTCTCAAAACAAACCCCTTGCCAACTTCACTCCGCAGACCATTAAAATCCAGATCGCATCGCAAGATCGCAGTTTCCTCTCCGCGCAAGTTATGACCCATCCGTCACCACCCGATGCGATATCGCGAAATCTGTGGTTGGCAGTCGCAAGCGCCAAATGTCCAACTCAAGCACCCTCCGTTCCCCGCCGATGCGATATCGCGATCGCATCGGAGCTAGTTCATCGCATTGCCTCCAGTATCAGCACCTCACCATGTCATTCTGTACCACGGACCCACCACAGCTAATGTCATCCGCCGTACAGCCGACATCATGCTGACGTCAGCAACCAGAAAGCCGAAACTTTGCGCAGGAAGAAAAATCGCACTTCGGAGCTCCAGAACAAGAAACATAGGCAGTTTTCGATGCGCGATTAGTGCGTAGCGCTAATCGCGCATCGCTACGGGAAATAGGCCGTTTCGGGGAATCTTCGGGGAATCTTTTGATTTCTTAGCCCGTTGCGCGCCGAAAAAGCCCTAAAATCACCCGATCGTGCCAAAGTGATCCGATTTAAAGACAACAGCAGATCAATGACAGAGTTTAAAGTGTATCAGATCAAATCGTCAGGCATCAAGCGTGTCAAAGAGTATCAGTCGACGGTGGAAGCCATCAATATAGCGGCAAAGAGTATCAGTAAAAATCTTGAGCAGTGGCCCGAAGCAGGAGAACATTTAATACCTTCCAGCAGATTCAAAAAAAAGAAGGCGAAGCCACTCGAAGCCCTCAAATCATAATTATTGCACATTTAACTCACACCAGAGCAGAACTACAGTCCCTAAAGCACAATCATTCCAATAGCACTGCATCTAGCCCCCAAGGGCCACATTGTCACCTTTTCTGATCCAGCTGCCCCTAGCGCAGCCAAAAAGATTTACTTGCATTTAATTCCAGCAACACTTAGACTTTTAAAGAGTTTTCTAGCAGACCTGTTTAGGTCAGTTGTAATGAATGTCTTTCTGATATTTTGCTTATAAATACCACCCTGAACGATGTTGTGAGGGGTTGGTTGGTTGGTAGTAGGTGGTTAGTCTCCTTTCCAGCAATTTCTCCGAGCAGAGACTCGCACTGTAACTGTTATAATTTCGATAATCAAAGATTGCTGAAAGCATGGATTGCGAAACTACTTGATGTTTTCTCTTGGCCAAGGAATGACTACAGAATTCCTGTGCTTCTACATGATTCAATAATTGTTTCTCTCCTCTGTTTACTTTTACGTTTGTTACCACCGTTCCGCCTTCTAAATTGCAGGAAAAAAGAATAGCTTAAGATTTGTTTCATTACACCTTAAGTTCAATTTCTGCATTTCTCGATGTTTTCTTCAGAGATAGCTATGAGCATGTATACTTAAATGATCTTGTTTACGCTGTTTCTTTCGCATATGAATGCATGTTTAGGAATTCTTAATTTCTCCTAGATCCCATTCATCCATTTCTCCTCTTTTTCAGCATGATGAAATGATTCTCCTTTGCCTTTCATCCCTGATTCTCATTCCGTACTTTCACCAGACTGATAATTGTATCCTGTGCGGCTATCCCGCTCCGTATCCGCTTGTGACCAAGAAAATGCATGCAAGCCTCAATCCGTGACTCCATGCCCAATGCTTCAAAAATTATCACACCTTACCTTGCCTCTTTGTTCGAGAATCCTACCTTCCATCCAATCACAAACAACACTCCCTTGAAGCCAGAAAGCTAGCCTAAAATCATCAACAAACGTTGAATCATAAAGAGAGAGCCCTCTCTGATTACAGGTGGCTAGAACCTGGAATCCAAAGATTGGTTTGTGGTTACCTCAGCCGTATCCCTGTAAGGAGCCTAGGGACAACATGAGTGATAACATAATGGCGACCCCACTGGGGACTTTCCCTCAGATAAATTGATTAAACCAGTCTACAGCTCTACAGAGGAAGAAACCGACTTGTAAAAGCCTCGGTCGACCTGTACCTGTGTTCTCCATTGGGGATTCAAGCGCTTTGTTCATTTTTGTAAACCCCGCTTACTAGAAAAAGTGCTCCTGTTCTTCAGAGTTTGTCACGCTTAGTTCTGGTCTTTGATGGTGGACAGAGATCAGGCACTTCAAAGTCTAGGCATCCACCTGGCGACTCCACTTCAATTTCAATCAAAGGCTCCACTGAGGAACGAACCAATTTTACAGCCAAATACTCCATGTTCCCAAGTATTAACACTGAGAGAGAATGACCGAGTTCTGGGAAGATCTTCCATTTGATGAAGCTTTAGATCAATTCAGAGAAATTTTATTAGAATTTGAGCTTAATGAAGAATTTTTCAGAGCAGTGTTATCAAAAATAGCAGGCGGCCAGAATAAAATTTTCCTTGAGTTAGTTGTTGAAAAGTATGAGAATGAAATTGAACTCTTGCAATCTCAGATACAATCATACAATTTCCGTGACCATAAAGAATTTTACCAAAATCTTCCTCCCCTAGTCCACAGGGAAATAGTGCTATCTCCTGAATTAAAGTTTGAGTATGATCTAGGTTTTAAGGCAAAGACAGAAGGACTAACTTCTAGGCTTATTAACGAAGATGCAACTGTTCCTTCTGACCAAGAACACCCGGAATCATGCTGAAGTCTCCCTTCCCCAACTCAGGAGGAAATATTGTTACCTGCTGATTTACAGATTCTGTATGATTCCATTTTCAAAGCAAAGACAGAAGTAGTAGCCGCTAGGCTTACTACCGAAGATGCAACTACTCCGTCTGACCAAGAAGACCCAGAATCATGCCGAAGTCTTCCTTCCCTAACTTAGGAGGAAACACTGCTACCTGTTGACCTACAAACTCTGTATGATTCTATTTTCAAGACAGAGACAGAAGGGTTAGCTGCCAGGCTTACCACCGAGGACGCAACCGCTCCATCTAACCAAGAAAATCAAGAAGAAGTTCTCTCACATGATGATTTTATTGATCCTATTGCAGACTACATGGAACTTGTGCTTGACGCAAGCTTTTTAGCATGCTTTCTCAATGAAGACCAAATACGTCAGTAGCAACTGTTATATGGCACAACTTTGATCATGAGGGCACATAACCGAATGCTTCTTTTAAGTTCAGAGATCATTAGTCAGCAAGTTCATCTTGTTTTTCAGTTGCTTAAGTGGCTACACTGGTTATCTGATCTCACCTAACGGAAAAGTAAGTGCTGGTTAGGGTAGGTAGGTAGGAGAAATAAGGCAGCCGGAGAAGACGATTTTGTAGAAAAACAGCAACAACTAAAGACCAAGGCATTCTGACCTGCTGTTCTTGGCTTCTCACAAGGAGAAGCCATCCCCAAGTGGAGCCACTGTTAGCTTCCTGCTGCAGCAAGTTATTCATATTTCATGATTGACATTTTACAGGCCAAACATGTCGTACTTTGCATGCTGCAATGCTCCATATTTGCTTAACAGTCTCCAAGCGAAGAAGGCTACTCCAAGTCCATTCAATTGCCTTCCAAATTTTGTAAAGTTATCCTGGTATCGCCAATTTTCAGTTAAAGGGAGGTCCAAACAGCTTAATCTTGGTCTCCCTAGGTTTGAATTTCTTGTTTTAGAATATAGAGAATGTAAATCTGTCCAAACAACTTAATCTTGGTAGATTTTTAAATAGGTAGAGAAGGAGAGGAGCCCAACAGCGTAATCTGGGCCCTTGGAAGAAATAAGGGAAGTATGTAGATAGGAAAGCATCAAAAGAAAAATGAATGATGGGTTTGCAAGTCTAAGTGCACCCAAATCAAAAGAAGAAAAAATGCTAGGTAAGTAGGCTGGGTAGGTAGTTCTGAGGTTGCTGAATCCTAATTACTGATCAGTTCCAGATTTTCAGGTGTCATCTCACTCAGGACACAATCAGCAGGCAGTTAAATGCAAAGAGCTCGAAAGAGGTATAACTAACTCCCCTTCTCTGCTTTCCCCAATCATTAACTAACTTCCTCAAAGGAGGTCAAGATCTGCTTGACACCTCTTAAGTTCCATCATTTCGTAACACTAGCTTGAGTAAAGATCTGCTTTACTCAAAGTTGTTCCATACTTTCTCTAAAGAATGGTTCTACCCCCTTGTAACAGCCTAAGGTCTCCTGAACTTAGCACTTTCTTACCACCTCCACATTAACCACTAACATTATTATTTAGCTCCCTATATTTTCCCATCCCCCTACTAATATTATGTAAATCATCCCCTATATAAATATCCCTCCCCCTGGTTGAAAAACAACCATAAGTACTCCCCGGGAATTGCTTAGTTCACCTGAAACTTAGCAAGAACCCTCAACCTTCAAGCCATCTTCCAGATACAATGGACTCCTTCCAGAGTATAAAATCCTTCTGAGGTAATCGGACCCCTTCCGAAACCTCAAATGCCCTTCACACCCACTTACTTTTTCTCTCAAAACAAACCCCTTGCCAACTTCACTCCGCAGACCATTAAAAGCCAGATCGCATCGCAAGATCGCAGTTTCCTCTCCACGCAAGTTATGACCCATCCATCACCACCCGACGCGATATCGCGATATTGGTGGTCGGCGGTCGCAAGCGCCAAATGTCCAACTCAAGCACCCTCCGTTCCCCGTCGATGCGATATCACGATCAAATCGGAGCTAGTTCATCGCATTACCTCCAGTATCAGCACCTCACCATGTCATTCTGTACCAGGGACCCACCACAGCTGACGTCATCCACCGTACAGCCGACGTCATGCTGACGTCAGCAACTAGAAAGACGAAACTTCGCGCAGGAAGAAAAATCACACTTTGGAGCTCGAGAACAAAAAACAGAGGCAGTTTTCGATGCGTGATTAGCAAGAAGCGCTAATCGCACATCGCTATGGGAAATAGGCCGTTTCGAGGAATCTTTTGATTTCTTAGCCTGTTGCGCGCCGAAAAATCCCTAAAATCGCCCGATCGTGCCAAAGTGATTCGGTTTAAAGACAACAACAGATCAATGACAGAGTTTAAAGTGTATCAGATCAAATCATCAAGCATTAAGCGTGTCAAAGAGTATCAGTCGACGGTGGAAGCCATCAAAAGTAGCAGCAAAGAATATCAATAAAAATCTTGAGCAGCGGCCCGAAGCAGGAGAACATTTAATACCTTCCAGCAGATTCAAAAAAAAGAGGGCGAAGCCACTCGAAGCCCTCAAATCATAATTATTGCACATTTAACTCACACCAGAGCAGAACTACAGTCCCCAAAGCACAATCATTCCAGTAGCACCGCATCTAGCCCCCAAGGGCCACATTGTCACCTTTTCTGATCCAGCTGCCCCTAGCACAGCCAAAAAGATTTACTTGCATTTAATTCCAGAAACACTTAGACTTTTAAAGAGTTTTCTAGTAGACCTGTTTAGGTCAGTTGTAATGAATGTCTTTCCGATATTTTGCTGATAAATACCACCCTGAACAATGTTGTGAGGGGTTGGTTGGTTGGTAGTAGTTGGTTAGTCTCCTTTCCAGCAATTTCTCCGAGTAGAGACTCACACTGTAACTGTTATAATTTCCATAATCAAAGATTGCTAAAAGCATGGATTGCGAAACTACTTGATGTTTTCTCTTGGCCAAGGAATGACTACGAAATTCTTGTGCTTCTACATGATTCAATAAGTGTTTCTCTCCTCTGTTTACTTTTACGTTTGTTACCACCGTCCCGCCTTCTAAATTGTAGGAAAAAAGAATAGCTTAAGATTTATTTCATTACACCTTAAGTTCAATTTCTGCATTTCTCGATGTTTTCTTCAGAGATAGCTATGAGCATGTATACTTAAATGATCTTGTTTACGTTGTTTCTTTCGCATATGAATGCATGGTTAGGAATTCTTAATTGCTCCTAGATCCCATTCATCCATTTCTCCTCTTTTTCAGCATGATGAAATGATTCTCCTTTGCCTTTCATCCCTGATTCTCATTCCGTACTTTCACCAGACTGATAATTTTATCCTGTGTGGCTATCCCGCTCCGTATCCCCTTGTGACCAAGAAAACGCAAGCAAGCCTCAATCCGTGACTCCATGCCCAATGGTTCGAAACTTATCACACCTTACCTTGCCTCTTTGTTCGAGAATCCTACCTTCCATCCAATCAAAAACAACACTTTCTTGAAGCCAGAAAGCTAGCCTAAAATCATCAACTAACATTGAATCATAAAGAGAGAGCCCTCTCTGATTGCAGGTGGTCTAGAACCTGCAATCCAAAGATTGGTTTGTGGTTACCTCGGCCGTATCCCTATAAGGAGCCTAGGGACAACCTGAGTATAACATATACAGACCTAACCCTCTCCTTGAAAAGGTGTTTTCCTCAATGCTTGAGTAGTTCTAGATACTTTTGTATAAAATTCTCATCCTCCCATTTGGAATCTTTAGCAGGTAAGTTCTTCCACTTGATGAGATATTCGAAAATTGATCGATTCTATAGCTCTTGATTTCTTATTTTTGTGACTAATTCTGGTTCCAATATGATTTTTCCTTCCTCGTCAAGTTCTAGAAATATTGTTTGAACTGGGATCTTCTCACCTATAACCTTCTTTAAGCATGAAACATTGAAAACTGGGTGCACGCGAGAAGATGCAGGAAGCTCCAAATTGTATGTCATAGTAGCAATCTTTTGTAACACCTTGTACGAACCATAATACTTTGGTGATAATTTATTATCCTTCTATTGAACCCTTGAAATTCACTGCGACAACATGGGGGATAACCACCCGGCCTGGACCTTAAAAGAAACTCTTTTTCCATTTGGTATAGTGGCTCCGACTGTGGATAATGGGACTAGTTTCCGAGAGAGGATTGACTTCATAATGTTGTTGGGGTGATATAAGATATATTGGAGAATGATTCAACTAAGAATGATCTAATCTAAACAATAAACACATGCATCTATTTTATTCTAACATTATCTTACTATAAATATACCTAGGAATAAACTAAGATATGCAATCTACAGATATGTCTCAAAGAAAATGGTGATGAATATTATTCAACTACTAAAAGAAGTGAAATAGTGAATGATAATTGTTTTGGAAAAATAGTTAGACAAAACAATTGAGAAAACTTTATCGCATATAGTAATTGTTCATGTATTCAATAAGGAATCAGAATTGAAACATCATACAAAAGTTCGATAAAGTAGAACTATAACTCAGATTTTCATACATAAAGAAATCAAAGAAGGAGTGTTTCTAATGCATGAATAAAACACGATCATAAGCTAAAAGTACCATATATATGAAAGGTCTTGCTCATGGGATTAGCAATATTGATCCACTTGCATCCAATCAAATACACTCTTAGAGTACATAAGTGCAATTTCAGTAGAGTACGCTTCGATATTCAAGAAAATTAGTTCACGTTTGAATAATTTCATCAAAACCTTCACAAAAATATAGAAGTGTAATATCTTGTAAAGTGTTTTTGATAAAATCTTGGACCCCTCTCTAAAAGCATGAGAGAGGCTTAAATATTATAATACATGCCTTAAAAAAATTTATTAAAAAAAAGTTGAGGAGGCTCCAAACAACCTTCCTCAGAGAAAAGAAAAAATAAAACTAAACTAAACTAACAAGCTTCTTTCAACTTGAATTATCTTAGTTGGCTACTTGATCTTTGAGATTGCAAATATCGGTCATTGGTTTGACTTGGGGCAGCTCGCCAATTGTGGATTTCAAATCTCCTGCAAATATGACATCTGACAGAGCTGGCACCATTTTTTGTGCAGAGCTAGTTAAGCATGGCAGAGTCATCCACTAGTTATGTGGTTTTACCAAATACTGCTAGTATGTCTCCCAATCGAGTTTGGTTAGCTATTTGATTGCTTCCTCTTTGGTTTGAGCTTTTTGTTTCCTCCATTGTTTTAGTTGTTTGATATCTAGGAGAGCCCCTGATATCCATTCTTTAACAAGGTTGGTGTTGTGGAGGTTTTCGTTAACGACCTCAATTATGCTATTTGTTGCACTTGATGCTATCGTTGTTGCCCTCTCTGCCTACTTTAATCGTGTATCCTAATCCGTAAATAGAATGTCTTTATGGGATTCTTCTATTTTTGGTAGATCAACCTTTCTTCCCTCATAAGATTCCTACTAGGTAATAAATTCAGAAATCTTTTTATGGATTTCTTCATATTCAAACCTTAGATCAATCACTTGATTTGTCAATTTATTACTTATTTCACAGTAAGGATTGATCTGTGGGATTTTCTGGAAGAACATCTCTTTTTTTGTATCAATATGGAATTTAGCTTGATTTATTATTTGATGAACTCATCTGTTTAAGGGTTATCCTTGAATCTGTCTACCATGGCATGCATTTGGAAAATCTATAAATTCTATTTTGAAATGCTAGCTTGGTGTTGTAACCTCATTTTCTCAAATTCCCTCTAAAGATAAGCTACCTACTGTTCTTCTTGCTGATTGGTACTCTATTTTTCTTGTTCCAATTGTTGTTCAAGCAGTTGAATTCTTTGTTTTTTTTTCAGCAAAAATTAGACTTTTGTTGCTTTATCAATGGTCACTGTGGCATAGGTGCCTAAAAATTGTGACACCTTCGTAAGGTTTTATGATGGGTCAATAGGAGTGTCTTTCCACACGACTTCCATTGATTCGTTCTCAGGAGTTGCAATAGTTATGGTGTCTAATTTCCTCTTCTTTATTTGTCTTTTTGCCACAACCTTATGTATAGGGCTATAGAATATGTTGAGCAGAGGTATCTATTCAATTTTTAAGACAATTTCAGAAGTGGGAAAAGACGGAATAACCTCAATATCTTGTGTTTTTGTGGCCTCTTGCTCCGTTGTCTCTGGATTTCCTTTGTGTTGAGTCTATTTAGGGGATTGAAATCTAGATGTCTCCTCAAGACTTGTGCATGTTTGGAGCTTCTCATTGAATTTCTCCCATTCCTTGTCTAGGCCAATGACTAGAATCTTCCCTGTTTGAGCTGAAGTGGATTCGACCTTTGTATGTTTCTTGGCTAAAGCCTGTTCGGTTGTTTCCTCTATATTTCCTTCTGTATCTTTCTCAGAACCTTTATTAGAAATTTCTTCTCCATTATGAGATTGTTGCTCTGAATTTTCCAACTCGTGAGTTGATTTTTCTTGCATTTCTTCATTAGAATTTTCCTTATAACTTCCCTTTAGGCTCACGCTAGGAGTAGGTTCTCTTATTTTTTCAATTTGTAGTAGGTCCAATGGCACCTTTAACAATATTTTATTCCTATATACATGAAAATCATTAATATCATATGAGCTTAACTGTAGTGATGCTAAATGTAGGACCTATGCAAATGATTCGGCCCCTTGAAGGAGGTCATCAAATAGATCCTCTTCATGAGTAAATTGTTTGACTTTAACCATGGTGGTGAAGTCTTTAGCAACTTGATTGGGTGATATTGTCGCTGGAAATCGTGGCCAATTTTAGAGATGTAATATTCTCTATTTCTTTCAGTGCGTGCCCATAATCATGTAGTGTGAAAGTGCCACAATGCAGGGGAAAGGTTGGCAAAATAATATTTTTCATTTCCTTCAAGGCTTTAGTTAAACCGTCCCCTACTGTCTGTTAAGCTATCGTTTTTGCCAATAGCTTGTCTGGAACATAATATGGGAGGACATGTGGAGTTGCATTGCTCCCAAAAATCTGATATAAGTGAATGTTTCTTTACCAAACAGTCTTGCGACTGGAAATATGTCTATGTTGTATTCTTTAGAAAGCCTGGGAGAAATTTGATCAAAAATTGTTTTATAAATAAGCAACATAATACGATGGCAGATTTTGTAAAAATGGGAACTGAATTGGGATTCCCACAAGATTTTATGATACACATGGATGGGGAGAGGGTTCTGTACAATTCACTTCCAACCCATGTTTGGAAATTGAGAGAAAAAACAAATTGCATCTGTTATCACTTAAGAAATCTAATGCCAAAATTTATTATACTAGCTTGATCAAAAAGGTCAGTGTTAGTCTAAGTTTGATTTCGTTTTTCCTTGGAGTCTGAGTCTTAGGAGGTCGTAAGTCAAGCATGCATTCTCATCTATCACTCGTCACCCTCATTCACCACCAATCATAGCCATGTGTCAGTTTGTTTCAAAAATAATTATGTACTACAAAGCCTTTCTAGGTGATTGCGTAGCGCATGTAACCTTTCTGAAGTGTTTTCGCAACGCATTAACCCTGTTTAGTAGTTTCGTAGTGCAAAAGCCCATTAGGTTTTTTTGTAGCGCAATATGTTATTAGGTGTTTTTGCAGTGCGATACGTTATTAGGTGATTTCGTAGCACATAATTCGAAATTTACGCTGATCGCGTTGCGAAATCAGAGATTCGTGCATTTTGTAGCGAATCTTCCCAACTGTCAAATCTGTTAAGTTAATCTATGGCTGCTTCATTCTTTGTCAGTTCTTGTACTCCACATATCACATCCAACCACCTATATCCATTATCAAAACCATTAGGTATATTTATACACACGGAATACAAGTTCCAAGGAAAGCCACCTATGCACAAGTTTTAATAGTGATTGTAAGCCTTGCATGAGAAACAAATCTGCAAGGTTTCAATTTGAAAAAACATAATCTGCAAGATTTCAATTTAAAAAAAAAAAACATTTTCATCAAGCGAGGCAGAAAATCAAGTGAGGCAGCTATCAGGCGAGGCAGAAATTCAAAGAGAGGCAAAGTTTGCAGATTGAACAAAGCTAGCATTCCCTGCCTACAGGTCACTGAAACTTCATGGAGGGATCAGTAGAAAGGAAAGACCATAGATCAGGAAAATGTTTGAGAAACGATCCTGAAGGTTTGGATATAACCTTGAGGAACAGAGAGGTTGAGAAGGCATTTAAACAAGCTGGATGTTGGAACTTTTGCAAGAAGCTACAAGGAGGTCATGCACAAGTGACTAAAGAATTTGCACTGAATTTTACAGGATTAAACTCAAAGGTTGGTATGATGGAATTGCAGGTCTCACCAGACATGATATCCATAGTTACAGAGATTCCAATAGGGCAGGAAAATTGGTTCAAGAATTTTAAATTTGACATGAACCCATGCAAAGAATTTTTAAAGAAGGAGTTCATCAACTCCAATTTGAGCAAGTCTGTTCCTAGGAGCTATGTCAAAGAATCCTACGCACATTTTCTCACCTGTATACAGAAGTACCTAACCTGTGAAGGAAGATATAACAAGGTGTATTCGTACCATTTCAAACTTCTATTTCACTTCACAGGGAAGGCATCTATTGATCTACCTTTTTACTTATTCCGCAGTTTGAGTAAAATGTGTGACAAAGTGCAACTAAGAAAAGAGGCTTGTGAGACTTCTTTGTTTCACCATGGCCTGATTAAGTTACTTGTTCTGCATGAACTTCAAAGGGTAGGTAGAGACTGGGACACATTTATATTCATGGCTGGTTTCAAGAGAAAGACCGGTCTCATCCCTCAAGCAGTGAAGGAACCTTCAACAACAACCAGTTATCAAGCAGAAACAAGAGCCAAAAGGGTTTCAAAGTTAAAAGCAAGGAAACAAGTTGGAGAGTCTACCAAGCCACTGACTATTCAGGATACACCCCAACAGTAAATTAAAGGAAAAACTCAGGTCAAAGAAACTGCACATGAATCAAGCACAGGTGGAGAAGTTCAAAGAAGAAAAACGAGGAGCCAGGTGGCAAAAGAAAAGGGTAAGTCCATGGCTATTGAAGAAAGTCCCGTTTCAAAAGGAGATTTAAATGATTTATTGCAAGCAATTGACATTGAAGAGTCCCCACTAGTTCAAGCTAATTTGATACAGTTAGGAAAAGAGAAAACTGAGAAGGTTAAAGTCTCAAAGAAACTTAAGTTTGATGATCAAGCTGAACAATTTGTTTTCAAACCCAGGACACTGATGCAGGAGCATCGACATTAGCCAGCAATGTGGAGGATTGTCCACATGTTGTGGCTAATCACAGTAAAATTCATTAACTGTTGGGTTGAATTTAGGGTTATTGAGAAGGATAAAACTCCCTAAATAGTTTGTTATTATTTATGTTTGTAATAAATAAAAGATTGTCTTATTTTAGAGATAGGGATAAGATTGGTTAGATAGGTGTAGCGAGAGTTATGGGATAGGATATTCTATTAATATATTTAGAAATATAGGAAATTTCTGTTAGCAATATTAGGAGGACTGATAGATAGTCGTTTTGGAAGGGAAAGTCTATATATAGATCTTGTAAGGGAGAGAGCGAGAAGCATTGGGAGGAGAATTAGTTAGGATAGGCATGAGTTTTGGTTTTAGAGCGAAAGCTCAAATGGCTGTGTGGATTTTTTTTATGGAGCGAGAGCTCAGAAAACATGTAAAAACTGTATGTTATGTATAATGGAAGTGGTGAGCCTGTGCGTGTGAAATTCATTTGAAATAGATTTTTTTTTAAAGCTTTGTTTTGCTGGGCATTCAATTGAAATGGTTGAGGATTTGCAATTGATAGACATAACCTGTGTGTTAATGCTTGCAAGCGCTGTTGGAATAATATAACATGTGCGCAAGACGGTTGGGGGCATTTTTTTGTTGAATTTCATGCATATATATATAATTTTCTAAGCATTAAGGCCGCGTAGGGACTGTTCTATTCCGATACACAGGTATAGGCGTGGGGTTTCATTACTCCTTTGATTGAATGTAGGAATATATGTATGGTTGCTTTCTCATGGTGTTCGTTGAATGGAGAATGAAACTGGAATTAAAATACCATGAATTCATTAACCGTGCATAAACAAAATTGCGCATTAAAATTTGTGGATTGTGTATCTTCACACGATTGGAGGCAGAGTATATGTAGCAGCTCATTGTGAACAATAGCATGCGGTTTATATAACCTGTGCGCATGGTTGCATATATATAGGTATAACCAGTGTTTAGTTCCGGAGCAGGGTTTATGCGCGTAGGACAGCATCTGTCATTATTTGGACCGAGTATAAGTTGGATGCACGCGTGGATATGCTGGACGCATGTATAACATTTAGAATGATGTCGTGAACAGTGATCAACTGTTGTCATTCCAATCACCGGGTTCCCACCACTGAAACACCTGTTCCTTTGAGGTTAATGGTTGGGGGCAGGCAGGCCATGTTCGTGGGTTGCATACAACACTACTAAAGCTGTGCATTAATAAAATCGTAGATGCATATATACCTGTAAGCGCACCAAATGTAGAAATAAAGATTGGCGCAATTGAGGAAATCACCATGTATGTATAACTTATGTCTTGTATGCCTCATGCGTGTGAATTGTGGATTTGAATTGGAATACCCTGAACTAGCAAAAGTCGTGGTGTTTTTCTATTGTATGGACAGAGGAATTGTGAATTATGGATTTGAATTGGAATACCGTGGATTAATTAAACAGTGAAGCTCACTCTGTATATAAGTGTTGGAGCGTTGATTTTTGTTTGCAGGAGTGTGTGACTGTATATGTATGAACTGTGTTTAATTCCAGAGCAGAGGCTGTCTGTGCGCATGTTCCTATGATGATCATTACAGCATATTTTCCAAATGGAGATTTGAGTAGTTGCCTCCAAAAGAAAGGCCAGCTTGTTATAAAAAGGAAAGGGTGTAGATGTGGATTATGTAAGGAGAAACTTTGTATATGATTGGCTCTAGTGAATCATATGAGAGCATTTGAATTGGAAAAAAACTGAAGAGCGTTTTTTTCACAACTTTTGAAAGATCCTGGTTATTTGCAGGCCTAACCTGCGTCATTTGGTATCAGAGCTTGGCTCTATTGAAATTGAATAAGTTTGTTTTCTGAATGATGTTTAGTACGATATTGCAGCTGTGAGGAAATCTATTCAAAGCAGAGGTGACAGCATCAGAAAGAGTGAAAGATTGCAGAAGCCTAGAGAGCAAAGGTGTTGCTCAGGAGAAGATTCCAGATAGGGGATCGTGCTTACTAAAAGACTGAGTAAGGAGAGCTCAGTGAGGTAATATTGCAGTAAGAAGGACTTACTGTTGCAGAGGCTTGTTGCAGAGGTGTAAGGAGCTCATGGAAAGAGAGGAGCAGAAAATGACTATAGATAGTCATAGCAGAAGTTCACAAGGAAGCCACAGCAGAAGGGAAGATGCCAAAGCAAATGGCATGAGGATGAGTCAAGAAGAGTTTGACCGAGGGAAAGCTGAGATAGATTTCCAGATTGGAATATTGATGAAGATGCTGTAGGAAAGTGTTTGGACCATGAAGAAAAGAGTAAAGTGGCCAAGGCTACGAGAAAGGAGAAATCAGCAAGTGAAGTTAGAGATAGCAGAAGAATTGAGAAAGATTGAGCAGATATTGAGTGCTCAAGAGGAATCAGAGAAACTCAGAGAAGTAGAGGTAGAATTGGAAGTTTCCATTTACAGACCAGAACAAGGTGAAATGTTGGGAGAAGAGGATAATGAGAGGTCAGCTGAAGATCTCATGGACTACTGGCAGAGTTCAGGACAATTTGAAGATATGTTGACAAAGGAAGCAGATGAGGCAATGAAGCCTTGTGATTTTGATTCTTACAGTTTGTGTATGTTTGCAGGATATGCCGAGAATGATGGACAGTCGATTGAAATTGTCACAACCAGGAATAAAGCTCTTGAGGTAAAATATGATGAAGAATTTTTTTTAGAGGAAGAAGGTGTTGATCATTTGCAACAGAAAAAGTTCATAGATGAAATCCTGTTCGGTGTGAAACAATCAGATGAGGTTGATATAGACCAGCAGTATGAAGACAATTCCATAGTGGGACTACAAGAAGGTAAACCAATGAATTTGTTTAATGGAATTGATGAAATATGCTTACAATATGATGATGTGGAAAGCCAGAGTGCAGGAGGATTAAAGACAAATATTACGAACAACGCAGATGATACAAAACTTTTGAGAGAACTTACAGATAAGATAGCAGATTTGTATAAGTCGAATCTTTTGATGAGGAAGCTGGCAAGGAATGAAGGATTGCAAATTAAAGTGAGCAAAACAGCAGCAAGGTATGTGAAAAGGACAACAGCAGATAGTGAAGCATTGCAGCACAAAAGTGGGAGACTTGAGGGACAAACAACAACAGTAACCAAAAACAGAATATCAAATCAAGTATGGGATCCAGGAGGACACAACCCAGAAATGCATGATCAGGAGATCATGGTTAATTTAAACATCAGGAGTCTGATGCAGGAGCATCGGCATTAGCCAGCAATGTGGAGGATTGTCCACATGTTGTGGCTAATCACAGTAAAATTCATTAACTGTTGGGTTGAATTTAGGGTTATTGAGAAGGATAAAACTCCCTAAATAGTTTGTTATTATTTATGTTTGTAATAAATAAAAGATTGTCTTATTTTAGAGATAGGGATAAGATTGGTTAGATAGGTGTAGTGAGAGTTATGGGATAGGATATTCTATTAAGATCTTTAGGGGAATAGGAAATTTCTATTAGCAATATTAGGAGGACTGATAGATAGTCGTTTTGGAAGGGAAAGTCTATATATAGATCTTGTAAGGGAGAGAGCGAGAAGCATTGGGAGGAGAATTAGTTAGGATAGGCGTGAGTTTTGGTTTTAGAGCGAAAGCTCAAATGGCTGTGTGGATTTTTTTTATGGAGCGAGAGCTCAGAAAACATGTAAAAACTGTATGTTATGTATAATGGAAGTGGTAAGCCTGTGCGTGTGAAATTCATTTGAAATGGATTTTTTTTTAAAGCTTTGTTTTGTTGGGCATTCAATTGAAATGGCTGAGGATTTTCAATTGATAGACATAACCTGTGTGTTAATGCTTGCAAGCGCTGTTGGAATAATATAGCATGTGTGCAAGACGGTTGGGGGCATTTTTTAATTGAATTTCATACATATATATATCATTTTTTGAGCATGAAGGCCGCGTAGGGACTATTCTATTCCGATACACAGGTATAGGCGTGGGGTTTCATTACTCCTTTGATTGAATGTAGGAATATATGTATGGTTGCTTGCTCATGGTGTTCGTTGAATGAAGAATGAAACTGGAATTGAAATACCGTGAATTCATTAACCGTGCATAAACAAAACTGCGCATTAAAATTTGTGGATTGTGTATCTTCACACGGTTGGAGGCAGAGTATATGTAGCAGCTCATTGTGAACAATAGCATGCGGTTTATATAACCTGTGCGCATGGTTGCATATATATAGGTATAACCAGTGTTTAGTTCCGGAGCAGGGTTTATGCGCGTAGGACAGCATCTGTCATTATTTGGACCGAGTATAAGTTGGATGCGTGCGTGGATATGCTGGACGCATGTATAACATTTAGAATGATGTCGTAAACAGTGATCAACTGTTGTCATTCCAATCACCGGGTTCCCACCACTGAAACACCTGTTCCTTTGAGGTTAATGGTTGGGGGCAGGCAGGCTGTGTACGTGGGTTGCATACAACAATACTAAAGCTGTGCATTAATAAAACCGTAGATGCATATATACCTGTACGCGCACCGAATGTAGAAATAAAGCTTGGCGCAATTGAGGAAATCACCATGTATGTATAACTTATGTCTTGTATGCCTCATGCGCGTGAATTGTGGATTTGAATTGGAATACCCTGAACTAGCAAAAGTCGCGGTGTTTTTCTATTGTATGGACAGAGGAATTGTGAATTGTGGATTTGAATTGGAATACCGTGGATTAATTAAACAGTGAAGCTCACTCTGTATATAAGTGTTGGAGCATTGATTTTTGTTTGCAGGAGTGCATGACTGTATATGTATGAACTGTGTTTAATTCCAGAGCAGAGGCTGTCTATGCGCATGTTCCTATGATGATCATTGCAGCGTATTTTCCAAATGGAGATTTGAGTAGTTTCCTCCAAAAGAAAGGGCAGCTTGTTATAAAGAGGAAAGGGTGCACATGTGGATTATGTAAGGAGAAACTTTGTATATGATTGGCTCTAGTGAATCATATGAGAGCATTTGAATTGGAAAAAAACTGAAGAGTGTTTTTTTCACAACTTTTGAAAGATCCTGGTTATTTGCAGGCCTAAGCTGCGTCAGACACCCATACCAAGAAAGTTCAAGCAAGTACAGGAGGTGTCGCCAAGGGTAGATGAAACAGGGGAGGAGACACAGCCTCATGAAAGAAAGGATAAAGGAAAAACAGTTGCCACTCAAAAAGAAGACGGTGTGGAAAACTTGAAAAGGAGATTGGAATCTGCCAACTTTGAGATTGCTAGACTAAAGAAAGCTGCTAGGAAATTTGCAGCTAAGCAGGCTTATTTTAACCAAATGCAGGCTCGATGGGAGGACCAAACTTTTCAAATTCCTGAAGTGGTTGATTTTAATGTTCAATTCCGTAGCTGGACTACTCCTACAATAAAAGAAGCTCAATTTATCAGAAAAGTAAATATAAACCTAAGGTCTAGGATCAAAGTACTGAAAAAACAAGTTGAAGACTTAAAGATTCAATTGGACCAACAAAAAGGATCTCCATAAAGAAAACCCACTTCAAGTAAGGATATATTTCAAAGTTTTGATAGTTTTGCTTGGTATAATCTTTCCAAACATTCCCATTCAATTTTTGAAGGTCTTGAAACAGTTGCAAGAATTTTTTAACAACAAAGTGCTCAAATAACCAAGTTTTGGGTTGAAACTGTGACTTTTGAAACAACTCAGCAGTTTCGTAGCGCGCTACGAAACTGTTGAAGGTGATGACCAGAGCTTAGCAGTTTCGTAACGCGCTACGAAACTGTTGAAGCTAATCAATCCAATATCAATCAACTGGTTTTGAAACATAAGCGGGAAATTTTGAAACGGGAATATATACAAGGCATCATCTAAAGCTTCAACATTCAACTAGGTTAAGATAGGTGGAGAAAATGTGGATTCAAATCCAACTTTAAATTTTTGTCATAAAGTGAGCACATTTGCCACAGTTCAAAAACTGTCAAAACAGCTTGAAAGAGTTTTTGCCTTTACACATAAAGGAGGTGGACAGCACATCAAAGACATGGCCATCTGTTACATTTTGGATAATCAAAGATGAAGGACATGCTTCTGTGGATTCAAAAATTATAAGACAAACTAAAGACCGATGAGCAAGTGTAGTTTCCTGTGTTTCAGGACAATGGAGAAGATGTGGCATGGAAGACCAGCATGGAGCCTTGAACTTCCATCACAGCCAAACTAAAAAGGGACCAGATGTCAAAGAACGAGAACCATTGGAATCAAGGCTATTATTAGCATAACCTGGTGTTAGAATCCTACTTGATTTAGATCTCTAGAAAGTCTAGTTGAAGTTTGTTACATTTAATAGGCAGTGAAAAGTTGAATAGGTGTCATTTGAAGTAGATTTCGAGTTCCCCTCATGCTTGAGGAGGAATCTTAATCAGGTAGAAGAGCTCTATATATAGGAGAAAGAGGTATGTACAAAGGGTTGGAAATTTATAAAAAAAAAAGCTCTGATATTTGGCTTATGTAAGAAACTTTGTTTTAGTAATACAAGTTTGGCTTTGCTTCTCAGGACTCCTGAGGGATTTGAATGTTCAAAATGTGTTGTATTGTTCTTTTCCTAATATTTGCAGTGGTATGAATGTGTAATCACTTAGAATTCACTTAAGGTGCTCTAATTTCCTGTATACATTCATAGACTGTGTGGTCCTATATGTTTTTAGTATGTTATGAAAGTATTGAATGTTGAATGCCCTGACTTCTATGTAAGTTTGAAACCATTGTCATACTGAAATGATGTTGACTCCATAAGCCCAATGGATAGATATTAATTGTGTTTCCACCATTCATATTTTATATTAGTTTCACAAGAGTTAGCCATCTTAATTACAATTGAAAAAATCATTAACCGTTTTGAGAGAGCCCTCTCAAGTTGAGGAGGCTAAGCCTTAGCCTAAAGTAGGTTTGAAATAGTTACTTGAGGTCTTCCTGGTCTGCAGTCTTCCAGGGTCTGATTCTGAGATAAAATTTTGGTGCGTCTACCGGGATTCTAAAGATTATTCATTCCCGAAAACAAGGAGTTGAACTTCTAAATGTAGCAGGAGCTCATAAGATTTTTCGAGGCTGCACTCTACCTTGGTGACTCCATACAATTTCAAAGTTTAAAACGTGGCTTCAAGAAGGATATTTACACGGAGCAATCCTGACCCAGATCCACCTACTCATGTGGACAATCCAAACACCATTTCAAGGAGCAAGCAAAGATTTCCTGAAACACCAGGTACTCCATCTTTTTCAAAATCTTTGCTCTCTGAATTTTCAAGAAGTCCTGAAGATAAATTTGTTGATGATAAAATTGATGAGGTGTTGTTGAGGTCTGAGAACGAAGAATAACTTATTGGAATTATTTTAGATTTACAAAAAAGAGATATTGATAATTCATCCTTAGTGTCACAAAAAGGTAAGGAGGAATTTTGGGAGGTTGTTACTTTATAATTACTGTTAGAAGAGGAAGATTTAAACAAACTCAAAGAGCTTGATCCTTTTGAAGTCTTACTCAAGTCTAAAACTGGTCTACCCCTTCTAAATTGGAGTACCTTTGTCAGTGGTTTGCAAAGTCCAAATAGTCCTTTTCGTACCAGCACTTTATCCTCTGCCTCTACTAGTCCTAGTAGTTATCTGACACTAGGAAATCTACCTCATATCACTTCTAGTTCCACTCTTCATACAATACCTGTCATCACTCCTCCTCCATTCATTATGGCTATACCTACTAGGTATGCTCCACTAGCCCTCTCTGCTATTTTACGTGACCTTCCTAGCAAATATGCTGCTAGAATTCCAACATGGGGTGGAGATGAAGACATTATAGCAGAAGAACATGTAGACAGATTCAATGATTCTGCTGATAGAGAGGAAGTTGATGATGGGGATGTAAAGCTAAGATTGTTTTCTCAAACTTTCATTGGAGAGGTTAGAAAATGGTTCAAGGCTCTTAGAGCTGGAAGTATTCACAGTTGGGCAGAATTCGAAGATAGTTTTCTAAGGAAATGGGGAAACAGAACCAACCCTGTCCAAGCTCTTACTAAATACAACAATCTTAGAAGAGCTCCTGATGAAACTGTCCAAAACTTCTCCAAGGGGTTTAATAAAATATACAATTCTATTCCAGCTCATTTGAAACCTCCTGGGGCTTTGGCACAGCTGAGATATACCGAAGCATTTGACTCTGACTTCTCTCTTACTCAGAGAAAGGGATTCTGCTACTCTTGCTGACATGCAAAATGATGTAATTAAAGTGGTGGTGAACATGATTGCTGCTAAGAAATCAAAGATGGCAAAGGCTAAACTGAAAGACGAAGAGAAACCTTCTACTTCAGCCCTAGAAGATAAGTTTGAAACGATGATGAAGACCATGGAAAAACTGATGGATCAGTTAGCTCTTGGGCCCTCTGCTCCTCCAGCACAACAGGAACATCAATTTAGGAATCCTTAGTTTAGAAGACCTCAAAATCAGCAAAGACCAAGAGAGAACATAAATCAACAGTCAGATCCTCCAGTAAGACCTCCTTTCCAACAAAATTTGGTGGATGAAGAAGATGAAACCGAAATTCCTGAGGAGTCAATCCATTTCCTTGATGAAGAAGTGTCACGGATTTTCTTGACTAAGGAAGAACATGATGAATCCAGTATGACCAAACCAGGAGAAGAGCCTTCAGATTTTGTAAAGGGCTATCATGAAGGTACAAGTTAACTTTGACATTCACATATTTGAAGGCCAGATAGGTGCATATATCATAGATAGATGGTTGAATATGTTGTAAGGATATTTTTCAGTTCATGACTTTTCCAATTTGGAAAAGATTAATTTCACAGTCCTTAAAGTCGCCCCACAATTAAAGGACTGGTGGGAATCCTCATTGATTTTGGCCACACCCATGTGGAATTATTTCTTAGACTTCATCAAGGAAGAATATTACCTTTCTGGGATATATGAAGATAAATCCATAAAGTGGACCACATTATGAGAGGGAAGTGATCAAGATGTGTGAGAGTTTACAATTTTCTTCCATATCCTTCGCATGAAGTTTGGTATCAAGGATTTTGAGTGGCATTTCATAGCTATGGATTGCAATTGTCTACACAAGTACATCTAGAGAGAGATGGCGTTCCTAGGCATATCCTCGCTAAACGTGACTTATCGATACACTATCAAGATCAAGAAAACATTTAAACAAAAGAAACGAAATTTTGGAAATGAGAATCTATAGCAAAGGAAAGGCACCACCAAACTGTATAAAAAAGAACAAATCCAAGACAGGGCGACCGAGGAAAACCTGTTGTAGTTGTAAACAAAGAAAAACATGAAAAAAAATAAGGACATAGGGAAATGGTGGGATTTCAATATGATCCCCACATACAATACGATTGTTGAGCTAGGCACCCATTGGTGCCCGAGGTGAAGGATTCTGAACGAGATTCATGTTCCGAATCTGAGGCAAAAATCGATAAGGGGAATGAAAAATGGAAGCATATTATCAATTTGGATCCTAATTTCATTATTTCCACCACCAAGATCTAGAATGATGATCCCAAAGACCGAGAGGAAGGGGAATGACTCTTCCACTCACAAATGTGGGTGAAGGCTTCTCCGGTGTTGATCATTTTCAACAACGCCAGAAAAAATAACCTCATTTCAAGAGAGGCCGTGAAGTGGATGGGACTACCAACCACACCACACCCATACTCATACACCATTGGGTGGCTTCACCAAAGGTGAGATCTATGCATCAACCAATAGTGTTACCTTCCCTGTAGAATCAAGCCATTCATAGATTGGGTATTGTGAGATGTTTCTCCTCTTGAACTTTGTGATGTATTATTAGGCCAACAATACTTTTCGAAATGACATATTGTGTATGAGACTATGCCTCACACTATTATTATTACTTTGGGTAATTAGTTTTACATACTAGAGGTAACACCGCCTATCGCCAAAAGATGAACAAGGTTGTGAGGGAATACACGAACATATTCAACCCAGCCACAGGGGTAACTTTACACTATTAGGTCAAGCACTCCATCAGTATGACCTTGGGCATTCTGCTACCGAATGGACCAATATATCAACTCTCTCTTTTGGAGAATGATGAAATCAAGAGGCAGATTTAAGAGTTGCTGCAGAAAGGAAATTTGAGGTCAAGTTTATCAACTTGTGTGACCCTGATCATATTGGTAGAGAAGAAGGATGGAAACTAGAGAGTTTGTTTTGACTATCGTGTGCTGAACAAGATTATTGTCCAAAATAGGTATTCGATCCCTTAGATTGATGGTTTGATGGACCATCTCAAGGGGACCAAATAATTCAACAATATTGACTTGAATTCTACCTATCACAAGGTACCAATTGAACCCTCTGACGTGTGGAATACTACCTTCAAATCCAAAGAGGGCCTTTTCGAATCATTGGTCATGCCTTTCAGGTTCATGAATTCCCTTGTAACCTTCATGAGGATGACAGAACATACCTTGAAAAACTTAACCAACTCATTTGTGCTCGTGTATATGGGTGACATTCTAATATTCTACTAGAGTTGGAAAGAGCACCTGCACCATATTCTACATGTCCTCTGAACACTATGACAAGAAAAGTTCTGTGCCAATTTGGATAAACGTACTTTTTGTTTGACCCAAGTTCAATATTTGGGGTACATCATGGATGAGAGGGAGTCCTTGTGGACCTAGCCACAATACAAGTCATTCAGGATTGGCCAGTCCCAACCACTCTAATAGAGAATGGAAACTTTCTAAGCCTTGCCAATTTCTACAGCAAGTTCATGTTGGGGTTCTCTCATATCACTTGGCCATTAAGTCAAGTCACCAAGTGAGGAGAAAAATAATAGTTATTTTCCCTTGAATCCCAACACCAATTATTTTGTGAGTTGAAGCATCACTTCTTCTCTCCACTAGTGCTAACATTACTAGACCTAGAACACCCATTTGATATCGAGACAGATGCCTTTGGTTGTGTTATTGGTGTAGTTCTTACTCAACAAGGGAATCCAGTTGCATATCACAGTGAGACACTTTCATACATAGTCTAAAAGTATCCCACCTATGACAAATATATGTATTCCATTATGCATGCTTTTCGTCAATTGAATCATTACATTCTAGGGGAGAAATGAACATCCACACAAGACATTGACCCTTGCAATTTATACAAACACGACAAAAGTTTCACAACACTCAACATCATAAATCGGCCACATACCTGCAAGAGCTCCATTTAAACATTAAATATAGTAATGGAAGCACAACCAATGTTGTATACTTCCTCAATGACTGTCAGTAATGACGTTAAGTATTGTGATCGACTCTTGTGGGAATGATATTGCGGGGTGGCTACATCTTTACAATAGTGATCCAAAATTCGACAACACATGCAAAAAGCTATTGGAAGGAAAGGAGGTTCCAAATTTTAAGCTTGAGGATGAAATGTATGCCATCTAGGATACCTCTATGTTCCTTAAAGTGAGCATACCAAGATGTTTGGGATGTGCTCTACAATCAGATTGCTAGACATTTCATGGCAGAGAAAACAGTGGGAGTGTTGCAAAAGTAATTTTATTGGTCGAATATTGGGCATGATGTTGGGAAGTACATTGAAATCCTGCACTTCTTGCATCATTATGAAATTGAACATCAAGAAGCAAGGCCTATATGCTCCTCTTCCTACTCCTAGTTGACCTTAGGAATCCATCTCCATGGATTACATGTCAAGTCTTTCTTCTACTAAGCATGGAAATGGCTACATTTTTGTGGTCATCGACAGATTCTCTAAAATGGTCCTTCTAGAAGTCTACAAGAAGAGTATCATAACAAAATCAACTATTAAGCTCTTCTTTGAGTGAGTGTGTGTACACTTTGAAGTCCAATAGGCCATTATCTCAGATTGGAATAACAAGTTTCGAAGTACATTTTGGTCAATTCTCTAGTCAATGTTCGGTACCAAGTACACTAAGTCCACAACTTTCCATCCCCAAACTGATGGCCAAACATAGGTCGTCAAGAGGATCATCATACAAATTATTCACATGTACAACTCAAAGCATCCACATAGATGGGATGAAAACCTCCCCTATGTCCAATACAATTACAACAAAGCTCTCCATAACTCAACTAGCCACAACCCCTTTCAAGTGGGATTGGGATTCCAACCACTATGTCCCATTAGTGTGGCCATACCATTTGTTTTTACTTATGAAGCTTCAGTTCATGTCCATTCTGAATATGACAAGACTAACAACTTCATTGAGTGCATTTAACACATCCACCATTAGGTCCATGACATATTGGACAGAGTCAATGCTAAGCAGAGGTAGTGACATGATCAGTATCGAGTGTCACACAAGTTTGTGGTGGATGAAAATGCTAGGCTAAATATATAAGGAATGCCTCGCTAGGCCCCACTGCAAGCTTTGTCCACTTTGATATGGAACATAAAACATCACCAAGGTTTTAGGGGACAACACCTTCTATCTCAAAATTCAACCTTTCCTTGGCCTGCACCCAATATTCAATGTAGACCACCTTAGGCCATACTTTCCACCATTATTGGACACAACTGACATTGCAAAACAACTCACACCAATGGAGTTAAACCAAAAATACATGGAACAAGCCAAAACTGATCACATCATGGACACGAAGATCAAGAACACATGTTGTTGGGAGCGGGATCCCCCAAGGGTAGTTTGGGGCTAAAAACCTATGTTTAAGTCAATTTTTGTAATATAACTATAAAGACTCTGCATTTTGTGGTCAGGGAGCATGAATGTGTTATGTGTCAAAAAGGGTAGTCCATCCTTATTTTTCTAAAGTAAATTTAGATCTAAGGGATCTACCCATGGTCAACGTACCATGGGATTGTATAAAAAGAGCTAAGCTTTAAGTAGTCTAAAAGAGGACACAATGGCAGATCATTTAATAGAGTAATAGCTCTAAAAATAGGTCTATGTCTTTGGTCATAGAATAGGTAGAGGCTCTGTAGTTGACTGCACATAAGCCTAGGGGAAAATTCTGCAGTTGACTGTGCAGATCCATGCAGTTATGTGCGTAGGATGGGAAGAGTCTATCACACTGGGAAGATATTAATAAAGAGAGATATTTTGCAATTTCTACATCTCTGTTCTACTCATACATTTGGATATTTTATGTACGATTTTCCTTTATTGTGCCTATATGATGCGTGAAAGAATGCAATTACATTAATTAATTGGATGCATTTATGAATACCGTGTGATGTGGTGTTAATTATAATTGTTTGATAAGATAAAAAAATCACTTAGATTAATTGGGGAATTTGTACGGCATGTTGCTCTAGCAATGCAGAAGTACCTGAGTAGCAGATTAGGGTTGCGTGAAGGTTGATTGTACTCTTTCATGGAGGTATTGAAGGCTGGAATAGAAGGCTTGTCTTGGAAGGCCTAGAGCAAAGTGACTTGCATGAAGGCAGAGATAGAAGGATTCAAACAACATCACAACCATATTTGGGTGTGGAAACATGGTTCTAGTGTCCCCCCATACTGCTTTAGGTGAGACTTTAGTCCGTGCTCAACGAGATGATGCCGAAAGGGCCAATAGTGTAGGGATTTTTTTGGCTACTTAATAATGAACTTGGGTGAAGCCCCCTCAAGCCAACAAATGGTTACATTTCTGGGACCCAAATTTGCATAACGGATATGTGATGTCGTATCATTGGAATCCAACTGAGAACAAGATTGGAGATTGGTTGGATAGGAAGATCCATGAATTTGTGGTGTAGGAGAACAGGAACCTACAACTGACAAAGGAACAATGGTTGGATAGATACATGTATACAGAGATCTATGAGATATTTTTCTACCCCTTCCCTATTGAGTTGTAGGAGTGGATCACGAAGCTAGTAGATAGCCAAGGAAGGTGGAAACTTGGCGGTCCTATTGTTTGGATCCCTGAGCTAGTGTGAATGTTGGAAGCGTCAGAGGATAAGATCACCCACACTATCAATCATTGGCTCGATCGCATCATAGGAGGATTGTGACTGAATTCGTGGTCAACACCTCAGTCAGCTACAGCGAGGCGCAGCGACTCTTTTTCAAAGGACTGTGAGGTAAGTACGTAAAATATTTGAATACCTAGATTTAAAATGCTATTGTGTGAATATCGAGTTATGCAACTACCTTGATGTTCGAGACTACAGTGGGCCTATTAGCCTCATTTTCTATTGTGAGTGCTTCATCTAGCATCACTATCACACTAGAAGCCTTCATGCATAGCATATCAGCATCCTTTGACGTGCCGATAACCAAGCCGGTAGACATCGTACCAGCTTGCGATGCACGGGTCTGCAACTCTTGCAACACGGTCTAGATAGCCCCTAGTATGATTTGTTGTTGTTGGGTAGTATATCCCTTGTGTAGTGGTTTTATGGTTTAAAGCCCACAAATTTGGGTAATATTATTATAAAGGCTCCACTAAGTGTGAGGAGCATGCGTCGTAATAGGTCAAGTCAAAGGGTTGTCCACTCAAAATAATGTAAAAGAATAGAAAGCGAGTTGGCCTACCCATGGTCCGCGGACTAGGGGAATGTATAAATAGGGCAAGGCTCTAAGTGTAGAAGTCAATTTTTTGGAGTGGCATTATTGGATCTAAAGTGTATGGATGTGATAGTTACTCTAGGTCTGTAAGTCCAAGTCATGGGTTTTAGTAGTAGAAGAGGCTCTGTAACTATGTGTGTAGTGGCCTAGTAGAGTCCATAACTATGTGCGTGGACCCTTGCAGCTGAGTGTACAAGGTGGATTTGGACTATGTTGGACTGGGAGGTTAATAAAAGCTAAGTTGGATCTCGAATATTATGCCTTTTTTTTATAAATCTGTTGTTTATGCTTCTAGTGTATGTTGATGCATTCCTTTACATGATTATGGTTGCGCGCACTAAATAATTGATAAAGATTACTAGATCCAGAAAATTAAGTCAGATGTGTAATAATAACCCAGTAAAGTTAGAAGATCTAGGTAGTGACCCTTTGTGTTCTGTATAAAGCTACCTAAAGGTTCGACAGCTGCACGGAGCTGCACTAATGCACAAGAGTAGCTAGCAACCATACCAGATCTCAGCACCCTCCCATACTACCACGGATGAGACTTTACTCTGCGCCCCGCGGACTGTTGCCGAAAGGGTCAGTAGTTTCAGGATTTGTTTGGCTAAATTACTTTTGAACCTGGGTCAGGCCCCATCAAGACAACAAATGGTTCCATTGCTAGGACCAGGATCTACCTAAGGGATGTATGATGTCGTAACACCAGAATCCTATGAAGAAGGAAATTGAAGACTGGTTAGATTAGAAGCTTCATGAGTTCGTGATACAGGAAAACAAAACCGCGCAGATATTTGAGAAAAGGTGGCTGGATCAATACGTATAAACAAAAATCCATGAAATACTCTTTGCATCCTTCTCCTCATAAATGTATGATTGGATCGCAAATTTAGCCGACAGCCAGGGAAGGTGTAAGCTCAATAAACCCATAGTGTGGAATCCGAAGGTTGTGCGTAGGTTAGAGGCCTCAGAAGATAAGATCGCGCGGGCTGTAGACCACTACCTCGATTGGATAATAGGAGAGTTTATCACTAAATTTACAATAGACATGACTGTAAGCTACAACGAAGCAGAAAGACATTTTCTCCAGGGACCACGAGGTAAGTACATCAAATCCTTGAATGCCTAGATTAAGATGATGTTATGTGAAAAACGGGTGACGAGAATACATTAATGAGTGGAACAAAGTGGAGTAGAAAGGTCTACAAGGGTGAACGAGGAAGAGAGCACTCGGGTTTCTCCGAGGAGTGCAGTCAGCTTGATAAGGCAATGCATTCTATAGTTACCATCCCCACTTACGCCACTACTCACGTCACCTCCTTCACCTCCATATTCATCCACACGACCTCCACCAAACCCATTATTCAAGATGGTGAGCACGATCAAGCTGCCTGTATTCAGAGGAGTAGGGAACGAAACCCCAGATCAATTTTGGTTCATAGTAAGAGCAGTATGGGAAGCACGCGGGGTTGTATATGACAACATTAAGAAGGCCACACTGGTAAGCACACCACAGGATCGTGCACTGACATGGTATATCAAGCACTCGAATGATAATCCAAATGCAGGAATAGTGGAGATCCAGATTCCGTTGAATAAAGAGTTTATCCAACTGAAGTCAGAGACGCAGTCGATCATCAAATCTAAGGAGATCATGATGCTTCCATCTGAAACCCCCTGGTATCTAGATCAGCTACTGAAAAGTATGATCCACAAGGCTAATATGACACAGATAGATGTGCAACACCAAGCGTGGTTTGTGGCATCTTTGACACCACACCTGAGGACAACGTTGTCACAGAAGAAGCTCTCTACCGAGGCAAAAGCTTTGGAAATAGAAATGAGGTTGCATGAAACACTGATCTAGGATTTTGGGATAGGAGTCCTACAAATCCATGCACAGCTACAGAACCTATGCTTGGAGATGTAGATTTTGAAGCAGGATAGGGCACCCTGACCTGAAGCGTGCGAAGAAGTATGGTGCATAAAATGTAAAGGCCAGGGCCATGATAAGGATCACTATCCAGTATTCACAAACTATTTGGTAGGAGGGGACCCATGCCATTGAGACTAGAGGCTCAAGTAGGGCCAAGTGCGGCACTTGTGTTATGGTGTGCAATGCGTCACATGGGGGGAAAGCACACTACAGATAATTGTCACCTGTTTCAGAAATATACACAGAATCCGCAACAACTATTCAGTAATTTTTGTAGATTAGTGGGCCACGATGAGTGAAACTGTCAAAGTTATGAGTTGTTGATGGATCGAACACCTACCTATAGGATGCAGATCGAGGCGTGAGGTTAAGATCCAGCCACAAGAATAGTGCGCATGGATTCTAATGACATGGATGAGGGCGAGGAGGAATTGGATTTGGACGAGGGCACGGACAGTTAATTTGTTATAATTGTAGAGGACTTGGGCACTATGCGCATGATTGTATGAACCTGACCAAAACATGTTGTCCATACTGCTATTAGTTTGATCATGAATAAGTAGCTTATCCGATGTTGATTGCACAAATGCACAAGAAAAGGGTACTCCATCCTGCTTCGACGCAGAATATTCAAATGATGAGGTATGAACTATGCGAAGAAGACCCAAATTTGAACATGGTGCTTAGAAGCAGCGCGACCATAGGGGAAGATAAGGGAAAGCAACTTGAGGAAGATACTTGGGTTCTCAAGGCTCCTGCAAAGGAACCTAAGTTTGACTTGGAGCATGCAAGGGAAACGTTTATGGAAGCTAAGAAAAGATCCACGGAGGGCTCTACTTCAGGTAGTAAGAATCGACTAGAGATAAGAATTCTTGCTCGTTGTGGTCCTGAGCTAGTGACCCGCGATGACTGCCAATAACATCTTCATTCCAAAATCTTCCTTAACGATGGCTAAAACTACCAAAAATAAGCTACTTTCTATTATAAAACGTAGGGAAAAGTGTAGTGCCTACCTGGACTGGACGAATTTTCCAGCAAGCTTCTGAAACTCTTCTAGTCGATCATTGAAGTCACCAATGCACAAAGGTAAATTTTTCACTCCAATGTTAAAAAGTAAAAATTAAATTGATTTTTACCTCATGGCCCTTTTTATAAGATTTTTTGCAAAATTAGGGTTTGTAACTTAGGGTTTTTGGTCTATTTTTTAGTATTTCATGCATATTTACATCGAAAACAGATCTTACACTTGCCTTTATGCAACAACAGGTTCCAAAGTACTCTGGAGATGATTTATGAGTTTTTTTTGTACTTTTTCGAACTCGGTGAAAAGACGAAAAATTCCCTTTTGGAGTCATCTTTAAACTCTTTTCTGACTTGCGAAACATGAAAAGATCATCCAACTCTTATCGCTTTGAACTCCTTAAAGGCTACGAAATGTCATCTACCTAGTATAAGTTTACCCCTTTTACTGATTGTGATAGATTAATTACGAAAAAGGTGTATGTTGATCTATCATGGTTAGTAGGTTCCCTTGGGTATCGTTTTATACCTTTTCGGATTCGAGGGAGAAATTTATGAAAAGGGACCTTTGGAGTTTTATTTTCCATGTCTTTTTCAAACCCTCTAAATATGAAAAGGACTCCAAGTTTTACCTATGTCGAACTCGTTAAACCTTTACCACATTGGACTTGTCATCATGATCAGACCAAGCTTCTCCTTCATAGGGCTCATTACAAATTGACTAGGTCAGATTTGTCTGAACGACAAACTTACATTACAAGAATATGCTATCCCCTTCAAGCTTGTCTTTCAAAAATAATTGGGGTACTTGCCAAAAATGGTGGGAGAAAATTTGGAAGTATTCCGTTGATTATTACGACATATTGTCACTCTTGGACATTGACACTCTTTCTTCTTTGTGTTAGGTTGGGATATCCTCACTTTATTGTTGGCTTTTGTTATGAAACCAACTCACAAAAAGATATAAAAGATAGATCATCGCCTTAGAAATGATTCTCTTCGAGGGGGAAACCTCCTTTACATTACACAAATGGACAGTTCTTAGATGATATTATTGGCATTATGATACAGGTATGACACAAGTGTTGTCCTTGATGGCAACTCTCTCAGATGAAATATCACAGTATAGCAAGTAAACATCAAGAATGAAGAAAGAAAAGTATACACAGGGTCACTATATACCAAGTCACATATACACATAGGTTTACTATATACAAAGTCGAGTATACAAAAAGGTATACGTAGGTTCACTATATACCAAGTCATGTGTACATCCAAGTTCACTATATACAAAGGCACATATAACGTACACATGCACTTTCACAGAAGGAAAGATGCGTACATGTCGGAAAACTAAGTTTTGTTCCATGGTATTTTGGTATTGGTCCATGGTATTTGATCCGAGGTATTGACCCAAGTATTGGGTCCAAGGTATCGATCCTATGTGGTTTTGGACCATGGTATTGAGAAAGGCCTAAACCTATATAAGGAGAAGAAGATCATTACAAAAAAGGGCAAGTGCGCAAGGATTGAATACCTTAAGAAGTGTGAGATCTCGTATGTTGGTTATGGGTTTGTGATGCTTTTCTTGATCTAAACCAAGGATGCACCTATACGGTTGATGATGGATCATGGATAGGGATCATAAGACATGGAATGTATTATAATTATGTGGTTTGATCATGGATAGACTAGATCTGAATTATTGATGCATGGTTTATTGTATAAATGTTATGATCTGGGTATGAATGATGTCTGGAATAGTTGCAAAGTTATGAGTAAAATTTGTAGATCTGTATGCGGGTTCGCTTTGGTAAAAGTGTGTATACATGCTGGTTAGGTGCATCAGAGTAGCGTATATAGTATGAAGTATGATATTTGAAGTTGAAGTTGGATCTGGTATTTATTGCAAAGTTTTGTTAACTACTCTGTGTTCTGGTGGCTATGTTTTATTGACAGGGTCTCAGTGATTCAGTGTTGGGTGATTCACAGATTGAGGATGCAGGTGTAGTTGATGGTTGTATTGCAGTCGTGATTGATTTTGTGCTTTGATGTTATTGAAATATCCAATCTAAAAATTTATGAAACGTTGTACCTAGAAGAAAAGAGAAGGTCATAGCCTTTTATAGGCTGGCACCTACATACTAGTAAATTTCTCAGCTAGTACAAGAGCTAGGGGGTTGTAGCTCCCTTCTAGTAGAAGATGGAGAATGAGAGAAGGTTGTAGCCTTCTGTAGGTGGGTACCTACTGTTACATAGGAATAGTGTCCACTCGGATGCTGCTATTCCCACTAAGATGGGTGGCTATCTTAGAAACAAACAATCAAAGTATACTATTGATTCCTTTTATGAAAATAAATGAGAGGAGAACCAAGAGGGCCAACCCGAGTCTTGCGCTCGATTTCCTCTCCTTCTTGATAGAGTTTTGTCGCTTCTTCTTTGTCTGCTCAGCTTCAAAAGGACCTGTAGAATCACAACAACATACTACTATGAAAGAAACAAGGATCTAAGTTCATAAATAATGCAGGATCAGATGTGCATTAACCATATACAAGCATATATAAACAAGTACACAAGAATATGGAAGGAAACAAGAATAGCTTTATTCAGATGAAAAGTAGCGAGAAGATTACAACCATGTGCTCTGACCCAGCATCATCCTCCAGCTAAGAAGCCCTTCTTCACCTCAAGCAAAGCTAGATCACCCAACACTATGAATGTACACCAGAATACCAACAACACTTCTCTAGAAGATACAAAATTCCAGCCTCTGGATCTCTGTGATGAGGGATCCATATATAGATGATTACAGAGAGGTGAGTCATCTTCTGGGATCTTGATTAGTGTTTTCTCTCTGATAGTTCCTGCTTCCACTTGGAGAATGATGATCTCTTACTCATCCCTGGTTGAAAATAGAGAGGCAAGTGTCAGAGGGGAATCTTCTGGAAGATTCCATGATCTTCCACCTCGCATTTTTGTCCCTGCCATTTGTCCATTCCGAACCATCACCCTACAGAGGAGAAAATCAGTATGCATCGCACCCTGTACACTGGGAAGGTGATATGCATCGCACCCTCTGCATTGAGCTTTCAGTATGGTCCAGTTTTGACCATTTATGAGCAGTTTTCAATGGAGAACTTCTGGGAGATTATGTAATTAGTTGACCTTGTTCCTTTAGGAAATGAAGCAACACTTTTAGGGACTTAGGAGCCCTCAGTTTATGGATATTTATGATTGGGGTTGAAGTGCCCAAAAATGTCTATAACAAAGCACCCACTCACAGGAAGCACCGACCCCCTTTGGTTAGAAAGAACCAACTTTCCAAGAGGCACAACCTCTTTATTTTGCAGGCACCAACCTTCCCTTGCCATTGTTATACTATTTCATACAATTTTCAAACTGAAAATAGAAACATATAATTTTACAAGTAAATACTAAACAATGGTTGTTCATAGATTTGACTATTCCATTCTGCCTTCTTTTCTCACTTACAACAAATCTCCTCTCACTGCTCACAGCAACACTTCCTCTATGCTCTACCTTCACTGTGTAGGTCTCTTAACTGTTTGCACTTCAACACTACCCTTTGCAATTCTTCACACATTTATCATGTTTCTCTTGCCATAGTATTACACTATGTCCACTCAGGAGCTTCAACCTCTTTTCCTCGATACGCACTCTCACAACACTGCTCACACACCCATATGATCACATCCCCATATATTTCATTGTTGGTGATGGTTTTGTTCCACTGGGGCAGCCTACACAAGGGAGTATGTCCACTTTGTCATGTAGCTTCCAATATGTACTTAGGCATGGCTTCACTTACCACTCTTGCATCTTCTGATAGTTTCTTGTCACGAAACTCAAAACAGAGAGGGTCCTCGCAGTTCTTCATAGTTTGACTGTATAGAGCTCCTATACTGAGAAATTAATTCTCAGATGACTTGCACACTCCTCTGAGAGCCCCATGTTTATTTATCATTCTGAAAATATTGACCTTCCAGAATGGTGACCTTTCTTTGCTTATTTACCACAACCTTTTTTGCATGCGAAGTTTTCTATCACTTCCTTCAAGCACTCGAATTCATCTCTATTGTAAATGTTGTCCTCAGTTTCTTGTTACAGAGTCTTCCACAGGATTAGCCCTTTTCAACTACCAACCCCTATGTGCCTTCATTCAATATTGCAACTGCCATCCCATACACTCTTTAAGGCACTGTACATTCTTACCGAAGCGATTCGATATCGCAATCTTCACAGTGGTGCAGTATTCTGACTTTCTAATCTTTCAATTACCAAGCTCCTTTTTCTTAGCCCTCACATTTCTTCTCATCATAGGACCGCTAACTGTGACTTGTCACTTAGCGTTAAGGTGCTAAGCCTTCATACTCTTATCGAGGGCCATTCTCCCTTTGTTAACTACTCTGCACCCTTGGTTCATTGAGCTCTTACAACCATGTGCTAGCCCAATATCGAAATCCCTCTATATCAAAACTTTTCAACACTCCAACTGTTATAGAGTTTTGACATCTTCAATCCTCCGATCGTCGAATTCTGATATGACGTTATCACTCCACTTGGTGACTCTTTAGTGGTGACACCTAGCACTCAATTCTGGCCCATTAGACTACCGAATAAGGTTAAATATGCCTACCACGTGTCCTGACATACTGCCACATCATCCTGACGCCAACTACCACTATAGCTTATCAGAGCCAATCATATGTTGCCATGTGTTTATCTAGAGAAGAGAGAAGAGGACTAGTCATCCTTGGTTTTTCACTAAAATAATTTGTTATTCTTCTTCTGTCATTCCTCAATGCTTTTAAAGGCTTATCGGTACTTACCAATATCACAATTTTATGTGCTTTACTCACTTGAAAAGGTTATGATACTGCAATCTTTGGGGTTTTGATTTCCTCCAACCTCTGATACACTGCACCTTTGATTGTTGATATCACAGATTATGTCGATACGCTGACATCCCAATCTCCAATATTCGATGTTCCAACATGCCGATCTTTGATATCGTGTCAATCTCTGATATCCCAGCCTTCTTAGGACTTCAAGTCCCTAAACATCGGCAAGCCATAAATTTTGACCCAAGAGTCCCATTTTGGACTTCTACATATCGTTGGAAAGCTTATTTAATGCACTTCCCAATGTAGAGATTCTGATATAGGCTTTGAGTCCTTCTGTTACTTGGAAGGCAACTACGAATTTCTCTGCCCATTAACTCTTCGGCTAGTTCAACACAAAATACCATGATGATCATTTTATGGCTTCTTTAGTAAGCATACTACTATGATGATTCTATACAAGAAGCCTACAGCTACCATGGATTTCCATCTGGTAAATCATTGTAATCATCATTTTATGCCTTCTTTAGTAATCCTTATACTATGATGATTTTCTACAAAGCACCTCAATAACCATGGGATACCTTACCAACACCCAATCATCATGTTGGCCCTTGTCTAACATCAATGCCAACACTTACTTAGCCACCTATACACCATGAAATGTCCAACAGTTCCATATGACAGGGAATAGATATCTCTTTAGTGACTTGGATGAGAAATACCTCAATCAGAACATAGAATTCGGAGATGATGGGAGGTATAGTGCAACCAACATCGATACTATTACTTTTCAGAGGGATTCTAGCTCCCCTCTCAGACTCATAGATGTGTTGTATGTCCAAAGACTAAAGAAGAATCTTGTTTCCGTTGTGGTATTGGAAGACCATGGCTATAATGTGATGTTTAGCAAAGGAAAGGTTTACCTTAGACACATCTCCATGGGACAAGTGAAACAGATCAGTGTGCGAGTCTGGAACCTCTATGAACTTGAGGTACAAGATGCATGAAAATACTCGAGAAGCAAGGAAAAGGTTAGAGACATGTTGGTTAAGATGGAGTGTGAATTACCTCTCAACATGCAGCCTCAGATGCAACCTCAGAAGCAACCTAAGTAAGTTGTGGAGCAACCACAATTGGAGAAGCAGAGAGGAATCTGAGTGGAGACATCCACTCAAGCAGAGACATCCAATAGGGGCGAATTTCGAGCTAAGTTGGCAGAGGGAGCACATGCATCCATACCTCCTAATGGGAGGTGGGGCAATATGAAACCTTAGTCTAAGAGTTTTAAAAATTGGGCAGTATCCATTGAGGTGTTTTTGTTTCATGCATCATTACCTTGCTACAGTGTCCCAGAGTATTCAGTAATTGAAGGATCAGTGTCAGTCAGATACTGAGGAGTGCAAAGCAATGTTGACAATAGAGTAGGAGGGCCAGTATCAGAGTCAGCAGTAGCACAGCTTTCCCAGTGAACAGTTGCAGACATAGTTGATTCATTTTGTTTTGTTTGGATGCTTTTTGGTTGCAGATGTTGCAGTAGCAACAACAACAGTGACAAGATTTTCATGTAGAACATTCCAAAGGTACCGGATTGGGATAGAGTTGAATTCCTTTCTTCTTGAGAGGGAGTGTTGAAAATAGCAACAAGAGATGTTAAAAATGGCAACAAGAAAATCCTAATCTAATTTTTCATTCAATTAAATTGGGAATTAAATTGTAATTCTATTCTCATAGCAACTTGTAACATTTAACTAAGTTAATTTGACTTAGTTGGCTCAGTAAATTTGAGTTGGGCATCTATCTAGAGTCATGAGAGTGATCCCTAAATTTTAGGGGCTTAGGTTGCGTTCTTATTGAGTTGTAATTATTTACTTAAGTTTAACTGAGTTAAATTCAATTAAACTAGTTTTAACCGTTGGAGGAGCTAGTGAGTGATCAAGTGAATTCAAATGGATTTAATTTGCATGCAGTGATCAATCAGATAATTGATAATTCGCTAAAAATAACTCATGCATGTTAGTTCATCGGAAGACCCAGTTGATATTAGGGACAATGTACTATCATCAGGGAAAATTTTAGGGGCTAATATTTACAGGTGGGCTAATTTTCCATGCTTTTTCCAAAAAAAACAATTTGTTAATTTCCATTTTTTCTAAAAGTGATTCACCCAAATTTTATAGTATAAAATTATTTCACCTTAAAAATCAATAAAATTTTATATAGAGACTGTATAAAATTATTAGAAATTTGAATATTTTTAAAAAAATATTGTCAAATATTTTATAGATTGCATATGATGGAATACGAGATTCGTCAAGGTTTCTAAACTTCAAGATAAATTTTGATCCTTAAATTTTCCCCTGACTATTAGTCTTAAAATCATCTAAATTAAAATGATGGTTCATGCAATCAGAGGAAGGCCTATGGATGGGTTGCACAATTATGAGTGAGAAGTTTCCCAATTAAATATGTGTTAATTCCCAAGGGAACTTGATGAGCCCCAATTTTGGTACAATTTGGGCTCATTTTGGCCTATTTTACTTGCTCAAACCATTCATTTTTATTTGCTTATGCATGCATTTCTTAGTTTATTCATGTTGTTTGTAGGAGGAAGGTTAGACACTTTATCTACGTGACTAATGCATTGTGATTCCAGGTTTTGGCATTAAAGAGGGAGCAAGAGACAACGCAAAAGGGATAAGGAGACAATAAGGTGGCAATGCTGATTTTGTGGAGAGATGTCCACAGTCTTGGGACATTCCTCGTGAT
>APFE030345781.1:0-65319 GCA_000404065.3 Pinus taeda
TGTTACCAAACTCGGAATCGGCAATAAATCGGCGAGGAAAAAGTGCGAAGAGTTTTAATCGGATCGGGGAAAAATCAAGAAAAAATCGGTAGATATACACATATTGAATTATAAAAAAAATATTTTTCATTGATATTCAATAAGGCCATGATCAAACAATGCATAATATCAATAGATGTCCAAAATATCATTAATGAATAAGTATCTCGTATATGTTACGAGTCCAAACATGATCCAAAGTACTAAGTCCTAACTCCTAACCAATGACTACATAGAACCAGAAGCATTTGCTTCTAAAAGTTTATAAAACACTGCATAATAATCAGTGAAAAAACAGTAACTAAAATCTCTTGATTGTTGTTGAAATGATACGATAATGGTTTGCTACTGAAACCTCTGACAAAGCACATTCTTAAGCTACACTAGAGCACACTGCACACTACGCCTCTATTACACTGCAACTCTATTACATCTCGGTGTATGAGTTGCGGGCTTGAGTTGTGAGAAGTCAGTTACAGACCAACTTAACCTAACTAAACCACACAATGAAAGATGCGAGAACCCTAAAATTTAAAACCCATGCTCGCCAAGTTGAGGGCTGAAAATCACCTCAGTTGCCTAAATCACAATTAATCAGTGAGCCGCAAGTCAAACTTGCATTGACCAAGAGTCAAACTCGGTCAACGCGAGTTTGACTCGCCCAGAGTTGAATCGAATCGTTGAGGGAAGAGCAGAGTTTGACTCGTGATTAATCGCAAGTAATTGGAGATTCATGTTTCACTGCTTAAATGTGCTTGGTGGATTGTCTTGCAAAGCCTAATGTAGCGGGTCCCTGTGATTCTGTGTATGAGGGAGATTGTGTGAATTATTATGGTGGTGGCAGCAGATAATAGAAGCATAAGGTTTTTGGATGTTCTTTTCTGAACTCGTGTGACAATTTCTCAGCAAAAATTTTCCTTGTGCTTTTCATATTCAGCATATTAATTTCTTTTGATATGGCAGTTCTGTTAATTAATTTACAGTACATGGCGCCATCAGAACCAGGATCAATAGCTGCATCAAGGAAAGGAAAACAACCAATGGAAGGCACTAGTCCTGCAACTCGATCAACTCGTGCTTCCATTAGGTCCGCTTCTATTGTTATTGGTGGCAGTGCTATTGAGGTTGCAGATGAGGCTTAGGCATCCACAAACTCTGAACTAGATGATGTCTATGTAGATTTTGATGATGATCCTGTGTCTAGTAGTGGCGATGAGTTTGATGATTGATCATGTGTAGACTTGTAGTCTTGTAGTAGGCTAATGGCCTCATAGCTTGTAGCATTGCTTTTGGACTTTATAAGGTCATTTAGAGCCTCATTGCTTATGTATTTTGTCGATGATATGTATTGCACTCGGTGCCATTATGATATATTCATCTTTACATGGTATATAGATGAACAAACTTTGCATATTTTGTCTCTATTGGCTTGGACTCATTGTTTTAAATCTTAAAAATAGTTTTTTTCATTAAAAGTTAATTATTTAATCTTTTTTTACAAACCGGTTCATTGAGATCTGACGAGTCCCGGTCTGAAACCTGGTTTATTAGGTGGACTGGTCCGGTTACTGGTTCTAGTTTTTAAAACTATAAGTCAAACAACCCCAGTCACTGCCATGGAACTTGTAGCTCTTGCGCGTACTCTTCAACTTGTCACAAATGAGATGGAAAATATCAAATAAGACTTTAAAATTAACTGATAACACTTGAATACCTCAATATTTCTTGGAAATCTTGTTCTTCATTGAAGCTCAACAGTGAAATTTGAGTGATTTCACTCTCAAATGCAAACTAGGGTGTTTAGTTTCAACATCGAAGTCTACTATGGCGGTTAGGGTTCCAAAACCCTAAGATTCTCCTTCAAACTCTCTCCAAGAGCTCTTTCACTTTCTCCTTTATTAAATATTTAAACACACTCTTCCTTTATTTATTTAATAAAGTGACTTTTATAAACTAATTAAAGTCACTTTTAACGCCGGAAAATGCTTAATTCGCCTTTGTGGTCACACTAGCCACCCAAATCCCCTTTTTATCATTATGCCTTGTAGATCTTTTCGCCCCGATTCCAACGAGCTATTACACTAAGTTGTTTTTCCAACGAGCTATTACACCTTGCACCATACAGAACAACCGCCTGTACTATCATCCGTACATCCACAAATTTTTAAACTGGTATTGAAATAATTGTACTGTAAATTAATTAACAGAACTGCCATATCAAAAGAAATTAATATGCTGAATATGAAAAGCACGAGGAAAATTTTTGCTGAGAAATTGTCACACGAGTTCATAAAAGAACATCCAAAAACCTTATGCTTCTATTATCTGCTGCCACCACCATAATAATTCACTTAAAAGTAGGGGTGGCATTGGATTGATGAGTTCTTGTAGTATGTGCATGTTTATCTTAGAAATTGAAATAATTTTATTACAAAACACTCTTGATTGACTTGAAAAAATTGGCAGGTACATATTGCAGGTGTAGGAGATTGTCATCTTGCTGGAATTGCTAGTTTACCTGATCCATGCCCTTTGCCCTCAGCAACAAAAAAGAAGGGATTGCGTGAAAAAGATAAGCTGTTTTATGCACCAATGTCAGATTTAGGTGATCTCCTTTATGATAAGGATGCTGTTTACATTAATATCGATGATCATATGGTTCAGTTCTCCAAACCAGACAATGAAGATGGAGAAGCAGAAGCAAAAAAAGGTTTTGTTGCCCTTCTTTCATCATAGAGACAACTTCATATTCTTATTATTTGCATGCAAATTCTGATTTTCTTCTAGTTTGTGTTTTTTTGTTCAAATAAACTTTTATGTGGATATTTTTGTCAGTGGATTTTTTTTAACTTTGTCGAGGGACCACCATAGGTGTTTCGGGAATAGGAGATGGAAGGACAGGGCATAATAACATATTAGAGGATTAATCGTCAAAACTGTTATGTACACCTGATTCTTTCGGGAATAGGAGATGCAAGGACAGGGCATAATAGCATACTAGAGGATTAATTGTCAAAACTGTTATGTAGACCTGATTCTTACATCCATTCACATTTATGGGTTCAATAGTAGTGCAAACATGATAACTTTTCAATATATGTCAAAAGACATCCACATTTGTAGGATGAGGCAAGAGTCTTGAAATACTCTGCTGCTTCAAATAATGACTGGGTTTTTCTTATCCCAAATAAAAATGGCCATTTCTATTCAGAGATTGAATGGAAATTACACTTGTCATGTGCATACTGCAGTGACAAATTCAATGTCACATATTAATATATAGGACATTTTTGTCTTACTGAAAAATGATACTCACTCCTTCCCTTTTTTCCTTTCTTCCGTTTAGCCTCATGCCACTCTCCTGGAGGAGATTCCACAGTGACTAATGGTAATTCAGAAATTAATGGTCAGGATTCATATGAAAGATTGGATATACAGTACTTGGAATCTGGATGGTGCGCCAACTGCTTATCAGAATTGTAATTGTCAAATTCGTGTAGTCTTTTCATGACCCTGGGTGGGACTCCATGTGTAACTACCACCATCGAGGTATTTTGGTCTTCTTCTAGATCCATCATAGAGGGTGCTGATTCTTCAACCTGTACTTCTGTGAATCCATTGGTATTCTTTTCTGAAACTGTAGTCTGCTGATTTTCTGCATTCTGTTCCTCTTTATCATCTGATGGCTGTTGCTCAAATGATTGCCATTGTGGGTTTTGGTTTATGTCCTTTTTTCCTTTTAGGACAAGCTCTTGCTTAAGGTAATGACTCTTTAAATGTCTTGCTTGTTGATAAGTCCTGCACATGGAAGCTTTATTTTGGTAATCCAATTCCTGAGTCCCTCTGGATCCTTTTCTTTGAAGTTTCAGCTTGTCTGATAATTTCTTACTAAACATTGATCTCCACACGTATATGTGCATAAGTAAAAGGACCTAGCTTAATCCAATCTATATCTGTTTTTAGATCTGTCCAAGATATTCCCCATGTCTTCAAAAACTGATAACTAAAAGTGCACTGGCAAATTTGGTAGTCATATCCAATCTGAGATTTTGGTAACAGACATGTTGGATGGGGTAAATACTGAGAACCATGAGGTAACATGAAGACCCACTGCCGTAAATAATTACTGGTTCTATCTTTTAATGAATTGTTGTTTCCTCTTTTTTGATTCTTTTGGAATTCTTAGAGGGTTCTCTTTGCTAGCTTTGTGAGCTGCCATTCAGTTGTGCAGTTAGAATATTTTGGTAATGTTGCATGCTTGTATTCTCATGTCAAATGTGTTTTGTGATTATTCAGGGAAGCATGCTGATGTGGGTGAAGTCCTTGTAAAAACACTTCAGAATACAAGGTATTCGGTTAATGAAAAACTGGAGCAGAGCTTTATCCAGCTCTTTAAAGGAAAGTCTACTCCTAATAGCCAAAAAGTGAGAAGGGATGCTGATCTTATTGAACAGGAAGAAGGATACAGCAATAAAGAAGGGACTAATGATGAAGAAATAAAAAACAATGATTCCACCATTGCAGATGGCAAAAACAAACTCATCGAAGATGGTCAGAGCATCCTGAATCATACTATTTCAATGAACAGAGTTGTTTTGGATTCTTATTCTGATAGTTCTCCAGATGAAGATGATACAGGAAGAAGAAACGATGAAGAATGTTTTGATTTTGACCATTCAGCAAAGAGAAGACATGAAAATAGAAATGATTGTCAAATTTTTAGAGAGAACAAGTTAGCAGAGGATAAAGATACAAATACATCTGATAGTGAAGAGGAACTGAGGAAGCCTCGTGATTTATTCAGTTTAAAGGATTCTCACACTCTGAAAGGTAGTTTAAAAGAAGTATCTGAGTTTCAAAATGGGAGGATAAGAAGAAGAGCTGTTTTTGAAGATGAGGATGAAAGCGATTTCAAAGTATGTATGGCATTTCTCTATTTTTAATGATCTGAGATTTTATTGGAGTTTAGTTAAGATGTAAGTGCAGGCTTGTTGATATGCTCAATGCAACAATTATAGAGCAGTTTTCATCATAATTTCACTAAGAATTTTTAGTATGTAAATATTCATCATATGTTGTATTTCTTGTGATGTTCCTATAATTACTCGTATAATGAGCTTACATTTGTTTGCTTTAAAATGTAGAGAAGGTTAATGTTTATGTAATATAGATAGATGAAATCAAGGTTGCAATTAAAGACTTGATGTTATTAGGACTGGCTGAACTGGACTGGAAGTGGCTGGTTCTGTGTGGAATCAGTTAAAACCAGCTGTCTCCACAGCAGCATGGCCCCAGTTACGAAAAAAATAAAAAAAGACCCTACACCTAATCTAAAACCTATTTTTCACCTGTTTTTGTGACACTATAGGCCATTTAGAACTTCTGTGTATATTTATCTTAGTTCAGATATGTATTCGGTACCATTGTTGACATATATATTGAAATATTCCCACTCAGCAAACTCTTAAACTTCCCCAATAAATTTCTGAGTTTGAGATTAAAATTTCAGTTAAGAATTTTGTCAAACAGTTGGGTTGATTTCTGCTTTAGGTGATTTGTCTTAAATTTCATGCCCAGAGGTAGTTCATTGAAATTTTAATATGCATTAACCCAACTTTTTCTACCAGCATCAAGCCCAGAAAATAGATACATCATAAATATATGGCAATAACACTCACAGGGAACGTTTTTCTCACTTCGAAATTAAATGTACAGTAGGAAAGTAAAAAATAGTGAACCTGGTTATAGGCAGCAATCACAGGAATATGTGTGTACAAAGCATATCCTCTTGAAATAATAGAGGTATATGCCAGTCTTTTGATTGAGGAACGCTACCCAGGTATGCAAAGAAAAGAGTCACCATGAGGTTTACACCATGCCACTACCATACGCTGCCACTGTAATTTCATGAAGCTACAACACTTGCACGCATATCCAAGATGAGAAAATAACAACTCGTTATTTCCTGTAAGCCACTTTGGGATTGCTCCACGAACAGGACTGAGAGATAATCAATATATATCCAGCTGAATAGAGGCCACGACCTGCCCAAGATTTGTCAACACCCTCAACAGAAAGACAGTCTACCACGCTGAAGTTAAGCACTTCAATAAATTGACCCCTTTATTGCAGAATGCGCCAGCCATCAAATGCAAAGGTATTGTGGCTCTAACACCAAGAGAAATCATATAAGAGTCACGCACAACAGCCAACTTGAAAGGAAATCGAACCAGCTCTGTCTTGAGGGATGCGGTTCAGCAATTCCAAATTTCCAACCAGAACTCGGCCCTTGTAAAGATATGTCTCAGCTAGCAAGGAGGTAGCTTGGCTCCGAAAAGAATTAAAAAGGGAACTCGTGCAGTGAGAGATTAAAGTTCCGTTTCTGTCCCTTGGAAACTCATACGATACCTCCAAAAATTTGAGCTACTCCAGTTTGGTACTCGTGCCTGTTCCTTCATCCACACTCAACCACGTGAGGGTCTATGCTCTAATGTTTTATGGAAAATCTTTAGACTGGCTCCACAATACTGTATGCAGCATATTTCTGGTAACTCGTGAGCCCCAGTGAGCTGGAACATTAACCTTTCTACAACAGCCTTCTTTTTATTGGCTCAAATTTATTACTGCTACTCCATTCTCCCATGAAAGTCTCCAGCCTGTCAAGAGAAATGGAAAATACAGTGTAAGGATATAAAAACAACTGATAAGCTTGAATATGTCACTATTTCTCAGAAATCTTATTCTCCATTGAAGCTCAGCGGTGAAATCTGGGTGATTTCACTCTCAAATCCTAAACTACGGTGTCTAGTTTCAATACTGAAGTCTGCTATGGTGGCTAGGGTTCCAAGAGCTCTTTCTCCAAACTCACTAATGCACAAATGAGGAGAATCTCTCCTCATTTTCCTTCTTTCATGAGTTTAGGGTTGCTTTTTCACCTTCCCTTTTTATTGAATTCACTTTTATAAAGTCACTTTATGATATTTTACTTTATAAAGTTAAAGTGACTTCTAACTTCCTAGGAAATGTCAAACTTTCCCCTTTTTCAACTTCATAAAGTTTCCTTAGGCAATTTAAATCCCCTTATGAAATATCTCCCCGCTTTAGCCTATGGGAACCACTTTAGGCTAGCAGACACCGTCATAAACTTTATATATATATATATATATATATATATATATATATATATATATATAATCAAAATTTGAATATTTTATGTGGGTTTTGACCGGCTGTTTTTTCCTTTTTTTTTACCCTGTTCCATTCTGGTTTATGATTCTGGAGTTGACCGGTTTTTTTGGCTCAGGTTCTGGTTGCAGTCCAGTTCCTGAATTTGGGGTCAACTGGTTTGGTTTTCAGTTTGATTGGTTTGTTCTAGTTAATATGAAATCAATGATATGATTATATCCAATGTTGCAATTACGGAATGTTCCACCAAGTTTCCGGGATGGGGGGTCAAGGGAACAAGGAGACACATAGGGGGGACGTCAGGGTGTTTGTATATATAATAAACATGATTCAAATTCAATTTCAATAATGATATAGTTGATTCATACATCATAAATGATTTGATGAAATAGAAATAGTAAAATGTTGTATATATTGATTTAAATTAATCATTCATTATTTTAGAATCTGATTTGTACTAAGCAAAATAGCAGAAACTAAAGTCTGAATTCTGGAATAGCAAAATGAAGTGACTCAAACTCAAAAATAGTAGAAAGTGACCAATCAAAGACTTGTTTTAAGGTCATCAGTATCTAGAGTCAAGACTCAAAAGTTAAAATTAAAAATGAACATGGGAAACTAACCAATGTTATCAGAAACATATTGGTGATCGAATTGATCGACCCATTACCCAAAATTCGGAACTGAAAAAAAAAACCGGACGAGAAAATCGGTTGACCAAAATTTACATGAATATTCAAATTTCGAAAAAAAATCAAAAAAATTCATGTGCATCCATATGAATCCAAACCATTCTACACAAATATGCAAGCTTCTCATATATATAGCACGGGTGTTGAAGAATGTGTAACTATGTTTGGTCTTCATAAATATGAAATGTAATTTTGATTCTTGTAAATTGTAAAATGAAAGAAAATTATTATTATTATTTTTGGAGCATTGGTTTCATGCTCAAGGTCTATTATTTTATAGGTCAAGCACCCATTGAGTGCTTCTAGGGTTTTTCCTAGGTCAAGAAGTCAAAAGAGTCATTGTCATAAGTTGAAGACCACTTCGGGAACATTGTAACTTGTATAGAAAATTATTTTTGTCCTTAAAAGTGTCAAAATACCCTCCAAGATCAAGTTGTTCTGGTAGCTGTCACGCCGGCCTAATTTGAGGAGCCACGTACACCTTTGAGAAGCCTATATAAAGGAGGAAACTCGACGTCCTTGGAGCACATTCATCTGTCACTCATTCAAGTGAGAAAAGAAGAGGAAGAAGGCAGTGAAGAAGGAAGAGGACGAAGAAGACCTGGTTTTGGGCTAATTCTCTCTCACACATGCGAAGGAAGGTTAGGGTTTCTGCAACAGATCTAGGGTTTTTCCTCTACAAGTTCGATCTTGAAGAAGAGAAGGCAAGAAGGTCAAGAGAACGTGACAAGAAGCCATCTTCAAGCTCCAGAAGTCAGAGAATGCCAAGTGAAGGTCTAAGTAAGTCCTGGGAGGCTACACGAAGGTCACACGTGTGGCAACAACAACTACAGGAGGGTCGAAAACTTTATATTTGCAGTGGAGGCTGAAATTATGCAGTTGGAGGTCAAACTTGTGCTATTGGAGGAGATTTGAATGGGTTTGACTTGGACAAGGAAAGCACATCATCTGGAAAGGTTGGACTTGGTTTTGGAGGATACTAGTTTTGGTCTAAAGGTCTTGGAATTCGTCAATTGAAGAATCTATAAGGAAGAGAAGATTTGCTAGTTTTCCTCTCAAGTGGAGAGGTTTTGGCCCTGGTTCGCAACCTCTATTCTCTGTTCTTGTTCTTCTCATTTTTGGTAGTTGTTTGATGATACACAAACATTATAATAATAAGTGAAGCTAGTAAGTAAGATATGTAGAAAGAGATCAAAAGCAATTATCAAAGAAAGAGAAATCACTCTAATGAATGCCCTTTAGATTTCTCAACATGGTATCAGAGCTAAGGTTGGCTAAGGGCATTATGAAGATCTCTACTACATTGAAGAAGTTTCTCAAGAAGTGTTCAAAGGTAGCAAGCCATCTCAAGAAAGGTATCAAGGAAGCATGGAATCTTCTATTTACTCCAAAGAAGGAAGTGACGAAGACAAAGGATGAAGGACTCTTCTCAGCACTCACTGGCACATTTCAAGATGAGAACATTTGTGTGATAGATAGTGGTGCATCAAGACACGTGATTGGTCATCACAAGCAACTAAAGACATTGTCAAAAGGAAAATCTTCTTACTCCGTAGAACTTGGAGATAATAAGAGCTACCTCGTAAGAGGAATTGGATCAACCTCGATAGAACTGGAGAATGGAGACAATATTCATCTCAACAACATCCTATTTGTTCTAGGTTTGCAGAAGAATTTACTCTCCATTTCAAGACTAGAAGACAAAGGTGATAGAGTAGCTTTCATTGATGGAAAAGTTGTAGTATGGAGTCAAAACTCAAGCATAGAAAATGCTAAAGTGATGGGAATTTGTGAAGGAAGACTTTACAGGTTGATATCTCCTCTTGCTCAAGCCATGGTTCACATTGAAATCAACCCATGTGGGCTTTGTCATATAAGATTTGGTCATCTCCATTTCAAAATCCTTCCAACTCTAAGTTCAATAGTAGATGGGATCCCCAAACTAAAGGAAGATCATGAAGGAGTATGCAAAGGATGTGCATTGGGTAAGAACACCAAGAGACCATTTGGAAGCAGTGCTTCACGGTCAAAAGAAATCTTGGAATTTATTCATTCCGATGTCTGTGGTCCTCTGACTCATCAATCACTTGGAGGTCATCTATATTATGTCACATTTATAGATGACCATTCAAGGAAGACTTGGGTTTACCTAATGAAATCCAAGAATGAAGTATTTACAAAATTTCAAGAATTCAAAGCTGAAGTAGAGAATCTTACAGAAAGAAGAATCAATATATTAAGCTCCGATAATGGAGGAGAATATACATCCAAGGAAATCATAGCTTTCTGTAAGGAGTCTGGGATTAAGAGGGAGATGATAGTCCCATATAATCCCGAACAAAATGGTGTTGTAGAACGAAAGAACCAATCCATTGAAGAAAGTGTAAAAGCAATGTTACATGATCAACACTTACCAACATTTTTGTCGGGTGAAGCTACAAAGGCAATTGTATCCATACAAAATCGAAGTCCCCACAGGTCACTAGATAACTAAACTTCTGAAGAAGTATTCACTGGGAAGAAACCTACCGTAGATCATCTCCAAGTTTTTGGTTATCATGCCTATATTCATATACCTAAGGACAAAAGAAAGAAGTTGGATCAATCAAGCATGAAGGGAACATTTGTTGGCTATAGTAACTCCTCTAAGGCCTATAAGATCTACATAAAGTAAGGACACCGAATAGAAGTCAGTCGAGATGTGATATTTGACGAACGTATCGCATTGAAGAAATCAAAGGATCTCCCACTGGACTCTGATGATTAAGAACTTCCAATATTTGAAGAAGAAGTTATTAGGGAAGAAGAAGAATCAAATTATGAAGATGAAGGTCCCAATGAACCGATACAACCTGTGGTTATCCCCGAAACTAGAAAGAGACCTAACTGGTTGAAGTCTACACTACTTGATGCAAAAGGTCATGGGGCAACTTAAGGCACATTCAGGGAGAGCAAGAAGCCCAAATGATACTTTGGATATGCAACCTACATGACAAAACTAATAGAAGCAGAGCCATCCACTTTTTAAGAAGCTGTCAATCACCAAGAATGGAAAGATGCCATGAATGAAGAATATTAATCTATAATGAAGAATGGAGTTTGGGAGATCGTACCTAGGTTTGAAGATAAATCTGTGGTAACTTCCAAATGGATCTACAAGATCAAACATGTAGCAGATGAAAGTATTGATAAATATAAGGCAAGATTTGTGGCTAGAGGCTTTTCTCAATAAGAAGGCACCGACTATGAAGAGACATTTGCTCCGACAACAAGTTATACAACTATATGTTTGTTGGTCTCTTTGGCAACATCGATGGGATGGAGCATTCAACAAATGGATGTCAAGACTAAATTCTTGAATGGCACAATTGATGATGAGGTCTATATAGAAAAACCCTTGGGATTTGAAGTTAAATATAGAAAGGCATATGTGTGCAGATTGAAGAAGGCACTATATGGCCTCAAGCAAACACCAAGGGCATAGTATGCTAAGATGGATGCATACCTTCAAAGATTAGGCTTCACAAGGAGTTCTGGTAATCCAAACCTTTATATTAAGATGGTGAAGAGAGAGTTGGTAACCATTCTTCTGTATGTGGATGACCTTCTCTTGACAAGCGTGGAAGGTCAAATTGAAGATTGTAAGAAGCAACTAGCAGCAAAATTTGACATGAAGGATCTAGGCTGATGCACTACTATTTAGGACTAGAACTCTGGCAAGGACCTGATGAGATCTATTTAGGTCAAGGAAAGTATGGGATCAAGATGTTGAAGAGGTTTGACATGATGGATTGCAAACTAATGACAACCCCAATGATCATAAATTTGAAAATTATAAGGAGTTCCACATATAGCCTTGTGGATCCTTACAAGTATAGCAATTGATTGGCTTCCTGATTCACTTGGTGAATACTCGACCAAACATATGCTTTGCAATAAATTTGTCAGTGAATTCCAAGTGGAGCCAAAGCATGATCATTGGGTAGCAACAAAACATATTCTGAGATATTTGCAAAGAACCATCCACTACTACCTGAAATACGATAGGAGGAATGATGTCCACATGATTGGATATATAGATTCTGACTAGGGAGGCAGTGAGCAAGACAGAAGGAGCACTATAGGAGGATGTTTCAATTTGGGATCCTCCATGATCTCATGGATGAGGAGAAAGCAAGATACATTTGCTTTGAGTAGTGTTGAGGAAAATTATATTGCAACCTATGAAGTAAGCAAAGAAGCGGTTTGGTTGAGGAAGTTGCTATCTGACCTATTTGAAGAACCTATGGACCCTACAGTGATATGTTGTGATACCACTAGTTGTATTCGACTATCTGAAGACCCAGTGTTTCATGGAAAGACAAAGCATATCAACAAGAAGTATCACTACATTCGGAAGCTAGTACAAAGATGTTGTGTTGCAGCTACAATATATCTCCATCGATGAACAGATAGTTGACATGTTGACAAAATCTCTTCCTAATAAGAAGCTTGTGTATTTAAGAAACAAGCTTGATTTGGTTTATGTATCCTCCCTAGTTGAGAGGGAGAGATTGGAACATCATTCTTGTCTTCACTTGGGAAGATAGAATGGAGGATTGGGTAAGCCTCTAGCATGCGATACTCTTTGAGGATGAGGTAGGGCATCCAAGATAAGAGTAGTCGTGGACCAATATTCTTTGAGGACTAGCTATCCAAGATAAGAATAGTCCAAGGAAGGTCATAGTCTGTGAACACTTGGGTGGGGTATGTACCTTCAGAGATAATGATGATGGTGTCCATGTTGATTTGGGGTAGCATCAGATGTGCTTTAGCCATGAAAATTGGTGGAGAGGCTAAAGCACATGAGATCTCCAATAGCCAGAAAGGGTTTGGGCAGATTTTAAACAGTTTGGGAGATATTAAAATAATTAATATTTTTAATGGAGTCCCTAAGTCTAAACTTAGGGAAATTAAAATATTAATGTGAATTAATATAAAACTGTGTTAGAATGGTCCAAAAGTCACAGATCAAGCCAGATCTAATATTAGCCATTGATTAGGGACTTAATCTCGACCGTTGATCTGTCAACGAGAAAAGTATAAGAGGAGGCTTGAGGGTCACTTGGAGAACACTCCAAGAGATCAAGATTTCGACTTTCAGGGGCTGGGTTTGCTGAGAAAGTTGAGAGAGTGATCAAGAGTTGCGGCTGAGAGGCAATGAGTACAAAAGTAGAGAGGTAGAGATAGTGTCGGGAGGATCAGCGCAGCAGCCGGGAAAGCTGACGCAGAGGGCAAAAACCAGAACTGTCGGGAACAACTGGAACTGCTGTGAAGCCGGAACTACCAGGAACTGCCGGAACAGCTGGAAAGCTGACGCAGAGGGCAGAAGAGGCTGATGCTGGCGTTTTTCGTGGGGCAGATTGGAACTGAGGAGCTGCCGGAGTGTTTATCCGGGGTTTTAGTCGGAGCATTTGTCTCCGAAGAAGAGGTACTACTGCCGAGATTATTCTCTATTGGGTAAGCCGGTTTTGGCACCCAGTTTGTATTCAGAAACTGCATAATAATAAAACCCTCAAATCGCTGCACTGGCTTTCCCGCATTGGGTTTTTCCGTGGACGTTAGTCCAAACATAGTGGTGTCATTTGTGTGCTTGTTTCTGTTTCCTTCAGTTGATGATCTATAATGTGTTGAGCATGTACTTGTGTTTATTTTCAGTATTTACATGGTAAATAACTTGTTAATTAATCAGAACAAGTAGGAAGGAATAAATCAGAAAGTACATGGAGGGTTTCTAACTGTTAGACTTAGAAACTTCAACATGGTATCAGAGCATGGTTGCAGATCAGAGGAGAACTGAGGACATCAACCAAATAGAGTAGCAACAATAGAAAACAACTATCCTGAGTGACAAAAGCTATTCCTAGCAGCAAAACAACAAGGAAGCGGTGACGCAGTGTCTGCGTCATCAAGTTCGGGCCAAGAAGAGGCTGAAGAAGGCAAAAACAAGCTCACATAGAGCCACGCAGAGGCCAGGAGGGCTAGTTTGCTTAGGGAGCTAGTTTGCTGGTGTTGGGAATGCGCAGAGGCTAGGAGCTCTCACCTTCAGGTTGCTAAGGTATAGGAGGCTGTGGATAAGTTGCAGAGTGGAGCTGGTGGGGTACTATTGTCAGAACAATACCTAACAGGGCAAGGCCAAGGAGGATGGAGTTGCTACAGAGGGTTTCTAGCCGAGAAATCCAGATCAGTGATGCGGTTGCACAGACGATTATAGTAGGGGGCATATCGACATCGGCAGAAGGATTTCCAGGAGGGAAATCGAGGCCCAGAGGGAGTTGAACGCAGAACTTCCAGGCGGGAAGTAGAGAGACTCGGAGGAGTCAACCAGAAGAGCAGAGAGATGGCCATGAATGGGCTGAGGGATCAGGACAGGTTGGATGAGGCATCCAACTTTGTCATCTGGAAGGCCATGATCCTTTCTGTTCTGTGTGCCATGAGTGCTCATGTGCCACTTCAGAAGAAGTGGGGAGACATCGAGCTGTAGTCAGGAGGACTACAGGCGACGAGGGGCAAGATCCTTGAGGTACCCAACCTCTTGGATTAGACCTTGCTACGAGAGCCCCAAAGAGGAATAACAGTGCTGGCGGATGTCAGTAGAGACGGATGCAGATGAAGCGATAGAGGGAGCTATAGTGCAGGATTCCCAGGACAACGTGAGGGAGCAGTGCGAGAAGCACGAGAGTGTTGCACCAGTGCAAGATGGCACAAAGAGGTGTGCAATGGTGCGAGATGTACAGAGTTGTTGCAGTAGTGTAGAGATCAAAGAGGGAGCACTTGTTAGTGATAGGGGGAGATTCAACATCAGAGGTGTCTCTAGCCTGACAAAGATGTCAGAATCGGGAGATCAGTTACTTACTTCTTAGTAATTGGGTTGCAGTGCAACAGTTAGCAGTGGTAGTGCTATGGGCAGCACGATGCAACATGATGAGAGGGGTTGCAGTGTAGATGCAACCGTGGCAGTGGCAGGGCCATGGGCAACAACATGGATGTAGAGGGAGTTGCAGTACAGACGCAGTAGTGGCAGTGGCAGGGCCATGGGTAGCAGTACAGGATGCAGTAGTGCAGAGGATGTTGGGCAGCAGGCCCAACATTAGCACAAGGACCGATGCCGGATGATCAGAGTGATGCTCAGTGAGGAGTATTACGAGAGCACAATCCTTGCTAAGAGGGAGTGTTGATTTAGGGTAGCATCGGATGTGCTCTAGCCATGAAAATTGGTGGAGAGGCTAAGGCACATGAGATCTCCAATACCCAGAAAGGGTTTGGGCAGATTCTAAACAGTTTGGGAGATATTAAAATAATTAATATTTTTAATGGAGTCCCTAAGTCTAAACTTACGGAAATTAAATATTAATGTGAATTAATATAAAACTGTGTTAGAATGGTCCAAAAGTCACGGATCAAGCTAGATCTATTCTTAGCCGTTGATTAGGGACTTAATCTCGGCTGTTGATCTGTCAACGAGAAAAGTATAAGAGGAGGCTTGAGGGTCACTTGGAGAACACACCAAGAGATCAAGATTTCGACTTTTTGGGGCTGGGTTTGCTAAGAAAGTTGAGAGAGTGATCAGGAGTTGCAACTGAGGGGTAGTGAATATAGAAGCAGAGAGGCAGAGATAGTGCTGGGAGGATTAACGCAACAGCCGGGAAAGCTGACGCAGAGGGAAGAAGCCGAAACTGCCGGAAACAACTGGAACTGCTGGGAAGCTGGAACTACCGGGAACAACCAGAACAGCCGGGAAAGCTGACGCAGAGGGTAGAAGCCAGAACTGCCAGGAACAACTGGAACTACCAGAACTATGGGGAAAGCTGACGCAGAGGGCAGAAGATGAAACTGCCAGAACTGCCAGGAAAGTTGACACAGAGGGCAGAAGCGAGAATTGCCGGGAACTACTGGGAAAGCTGACACAGAGGGCAAAAGAGGCTGTCGCAGTCCCTAGTGGCTAACGCTGGGGTTTTTCGTGGACAGATTGGAGTTAAGGAGCTGCTGAAGTGTTTGTCCGGGGTTTTAGCCAGAGCATCTGTCTCCGAAGGAGAGGTACTACTGTCGAGATTATTCTATGTTGGGTGAGTCGGTTTTGGCACCCATATTGTATTCAGAAACTACATAATAATAAAACCCTTAGATAGTTGCACTGGTTTTTTCGCATTAGGTTTTTCCGTGGACATTAGTCCAAAAATAACGGTGTCATTTGTGTGCTTGTTTCTATTTCCTTCACTTGATGATCTGTAATGTGTTGAGCATGTACTTGTGTTTATTTTCAGTATTTACATGGTAAATAACTTGTTAATTAATTAGAACAAGTAGGAAGGTAAATCAGACAGTACATGGAGGGTTTCTAAAATCATTGGTCTCACCAACATTGTGCTCTAATCTTGTGGAGAGATAGAGTTGTTAGTCAAGGCCTTGCTATATGGCAATGCTGGTTGTTATGATGCTAAATAGATGGGTTACCAATCCGACTCTTCTTATGAGATCTCTTTAGATTGAGAATGTCCATGTACCATTTATGAATACCTCCCTAGTTAATAGGGAGTGTTGAAAAATGTGTAACTAGGTTTAGTCTTCCTAATTTTTTTTTTTTTTGTAAGCTTGGTGGTATCTTTCTATTAATTTTTGAAGATAAAGCAGGTTACATCCATATGTATGAGTTAGTTGGCCTCAACGTGCCTAGAGGGAAACCAGGTCTGTTTGCCATCTAACCGCAAAATATGCCATTCATAAGAAAAAAATAGTAAGTTTGTCTGCATGCTATATAAACTTGAGAGTCTTTATACTTCCTATTTTATATATAACTATAAACGTAATTGGTAATAAGTCTAAAACTTTGGGATTGAAACATTCAAAATGTAAAATCACGGATGCACTGTCATTGCTCATCATAACAAAATCCACCAGAGCAGGGTCCTTCACAGTGGAACCTGGCAGCTCGGTGTGGGGTATGCAAGGGATGTGCTACTCAATTCAGCTTAGCTGACCACTCTGTTGTTGCAATTGAAACTGGATTTTTTGAATTCTTTTGTATAATCCGACTGCCCTCGGGGGGCTACATGCCTGTCAGGAGGAAACTTCTCTAGAGCTTTCGCCACAATGCTCTTCATCATCCAGAACAAGCATATTGTCTGCTTGTATTGGGTTACTTTTCCATGAGTATGGCCTGGATCTGGGGCCACTGCTTGCCAATCATCCATGTCCAAATGAAAGTCCTCCACGGTTTGATGAATTTCATCTTCCCACTCTCTAATCAATTGCCTAATCGGGTTGGAGCTATTGGCAAGGTAAACTTGGGTCGCTTCTTCAATTATGCGAGAGGCCATCTTGCGCCCTCGACTCGCCCTAGCCGCTTCACTGGAAAAGCTGGGTTCGCTTCTTGGCAACAAGACAACTTTTCTCTGCTTTCCCCGTCTTTGGCCTACACCGCCATTTTTCCTTGTACCCTTTGCTCGGGTTATGCTGTTGCTGTTGCCTGGCAAACACTATTCTTTTCCGAACATCAAATTTCCACCAGCACATGGTTGCAGTTTGGGTGCTTGACGCTGCCAAAGGTCGCGCTCACACTATAGACCAGGAAACACTACCAAAACCTGAAGACGACGATGACCTTTGGCTGCCCAGAATCCCCCTCGCACACCAGATCCGGAGGAGCGTAAGTGCGCAAGCTACCTTACTCAACAAGCCGAACAAAATGTTTCCCACTCCAAGTGTCCTTAAAACTCTGCCACCTTCGGGCATTAAATACCGCATGCGTACTGCCACCACTTCAAGTGTTGCATGCATCTGGAGGATGGCCTGGACGATCTTGAAGATACTCATTAATCTCTGGGCCAGGACAAGCCCACAAGGGTCAACTCACACCCCAATTGGGGACGGTCTTCATAAATATGAAATGTACTTTTGATTCTTGTAAATTGTAAAATGAAAGAAAATTATTTTTATTATTTTTGGAGCATGGGTTTCATGCTCAAGGTCTTTTATTTTATAGGTCAAGCACCTATTGAGTGCTTCTAGGGTTTGTCCTAGGTCAAGAAGTCAAAAGAGTCATTGTCATAAGTTGAAGACCCCTTCGGGCACATTGTAACTTATACAAAAAAATTATTTTTGTCCTCGAAAGTGTTAAAGTACCCTCCAAGATCAAGTCGGTCTAGCAGCGGGCAAGTCGGCCTAATTTGAGGAACCACATCCACCTTTGAGAAGCCTTTATAAAGGAGGAAACTCGACTTCCTTGGAGCACATTCATCTCTCACTCATTCAAGCAAGAAAAGAAGAGGAATAAGGCAACGAAGAAGGAAAATGATGAAGAATACTTGGTTTTGGGCTAATTGTCTCTCACATGCGCAAAGGAAGGCTAGGGTTTTTGCCTTGATCTAGGGTTTTACTCTACAAGTTCAATCTTGAAGAAGAGAAGGCAAGAAGGTCACAAGAAGCCATCCTCAAGCTCCAGAAGTCAGAGAAAGGCAAGCAAAGGTCTAAGGAAGTCCTAGGAGGCTACAAGAAGCTCACACGTGTGGCAACAACAACTACAAGAGGGCCGAAAATTTCAGTTCTATAGTGGAGGCCGAAATTATGTAGTTGGACGTCGAAGTTGTACTACTGGAAGAGATTTGATTGGGTTTGACTTGGACAAGGAAAGCACATCATGTGGAAACGTTGGACTTGGCCTTGGAGGGTACTAGTCTTGGTATAAAGGTCTTGGAATTTTTCAATTGAAGAATCTATAAGGAAGAAAAGAGATTCGCGGGTTTTCCTCTGAAGTGGAGAGGTTTTGGCCCTGGCTTGCAGCCTATATTCTGTGTTCTTGTTCTTCTTGTTTTTGGTAGCTGTTTGATGATACACAAACATAATAATAATAAGTGAAGCTAATAAGTAAGATAAGTAAAAAGACATAAGAATAAGTTATCAAAGAAAGAGAAATCACTCTAATCAATGCCCTTTATATTTCTCAACAAAGGGTGCATATAACCAAAATAACACCGAGTGAAATCGATATTTGAACCAAAAATACATAGACACAGAGGCTCTAGATGGCATCTATAGTCTAAAAAATTGATGCTACAACAAATACTTACATATCATCAAAATCATTGCATATATTGATGATCCTCGTCATCAATAACACCTTCCAAGCATTAAAATAAGATAAAAAAAGCTTAACGTGTCAAGTCGATATTTTGATTGAGTGATGGTTACAATTTTACTAGGATCATGATAGAGGAGTTCAATAATCAGTGCCACCAACATTGAGGTACATAGAGGGCTGGGTGCTTTTGATTAAATGCTAGTGTTATGGGAGAATTTTGCCTGAGATTGCAAGTTGCTTTTTACCCAGCAGATCAACTAAGGATATACCCACAGTTGTGTGTGTAATGTTGAAGAGGGATCAACAAATCTAGTCCTAGTTTACGCTTACAGAAGCAATCAGTTTTCACACTCATACATGATATAATAAGAAGAAGGTTTGAAGACTGGTACTGGCACCCTTGCAGATCAGTGAAGTCTTTTGGGTCTAATGCAGAGAAAGATCGGCTTCTAGTTGAAGATCTCGCTTCCTACTGCTTGAAATCAAGACCCTTCACAAATACACCGCCAACCAATCAAACAATAGCCTTCCGTAGAGGGCTTGCCAGTCTAAAAACAACATGCATAAGCTGAAAACATGATCAGATCACAAGTATAAGATGGGAACAATGATCCATTAATCATAAATGACAATACACAAGATAATATATGCAAGAAGTAAGCTCCTGTCCTCTAACTTGCAACTTGGCTTCCTTCTCGTGATGCAACAAAGCTCCAACGCTATAATATGGATACTAGATCTTCCCCTTTGTCCTCTTGGTGAGATTATATGTGTTCATTCGATCCTTCGGGTGAATCTATGTAGACGCCTAGGGACTTGGGAAGTTACGTAACTTTTACAATAATGAACTCCTAGCCAACTCATAGACAAGTGGGTCAAGTTGATCTCCTTGGAAATGAAAAACTCTAGAAACCTTTTCCTCAATTATGAGCCCTTTTCTCAATTGTCACAATTATGAAATAATTAGTATCTCATAATTATAAAATTTTGACGAAGTAATTATGAAAATTACTCAATTATGTAATTCCACTCTTTTAACATCGAATAAATCCCACATAGCAATGGTGAAAGGGGATGCATTCTAACCAACAACTGAGGTAAGTTGAATTAGGGTCTCTCACTATAAAAGAGTGGAAAATAGGGTTATAACAACTAGTTCTAGACCATACATGATAGAATCCAATGGAAATGTTACAATTCTCCCAACCCTAAAATCTTGAAAACTGTTAAGTTCGCTGGATTTTGAGTGGAATCTAAAGTTCTACTTTCTCAATATGAAATCCAATGAGGTCAAAGCCACTCTCAAACATCATGACTCAATTAATGGTAATGTTAAAAGTTTAAGTAAAAGGATGAATTCATTCTTTTACTTTAAGAATTTAACATTACCTTTAATTACATAGCATTAGTGTTGGAAAATTCCAAGTGGAAACTATTAATTCCAATTTTCCTTACCGTTAATATTTGCTTGTGAACTTTGTTAATCTTCTTAGGTTCTTGAGTTAGATCTTTTCATCAAACAAATATCAAGAACGAAATAGTAACAATAAGAGGACACATGAATTAGGCTCTCAGCCAGGGCAAAACCCCTCTAAGCGGGGAACCTGGAAAACTCTTCTATTCTTATAGAATTAACTTCAAATGTGACACTAAGACCCAATCCTATATCAAGTCCTCCAAGTACTAGGTCAACCCTTCCAGCATGTTCTTCCTAGATCTTGCTCCAACCAACTTCAAAACTGCAACTTTGACCTTCTAGCTTCACTACTGCAACTCGACCTGCAATTTTTGTTCTGCAACTTCGGCCCTTGTTGCTGCTGCAAAAACCATAGTTCAACTTCCTCTTGAGACCTTCCTAGAGCAAGACAACTCCTCCCAAGGTCAATGAGGTCAAGATAGAGTATTCTTCCTCGCAACAACAAGATTTGCACTTCGTCTTACTGCAACACAATCCTGCAATTTCGACCCTTCTTGGAAGCTGTAGAAACCCTAATCCTTTGAACGTGTGAGGGAGATTGAGCCCCAAAACAAGATTTTCGTCCTTCCTTTCTTCTTTTAGACCTTCGCTCTCTTCTTCCTTTGCTTTCCAGCTACAGATCGAACTTCCTTCTTGAGATCGAACTTGTGAGTGAATAGATGCCAAATGAGGTCGAACTGCTCCTTTATATAGCCTTTCTAGGTGGTTGAATTCCCTCCTTTAGGCCGACTTGAAGTTGCCAAGGCCGATTTGTACTTTTGGAGTTTCCAGGACTTTCTAGACTCAAAATAAATTCTTTTTCCAATTACATTTTGCCCGAAAGGGCTTTATAAACATGATGTTGACTCTTTTGACTCATGACAATAAATCCCAAGACCTAACAAACCCTAGAAGCATGAAGAACATGCTTTTACCTAGAAGACCATCAATAAGAAGCATGAAATCGCTGCTTTAATAATAATAACTTTTTCTTATCTTTTTTTGTTTTGTTTATTATATAGGATACATATTTAAATGAGTACAGCAATTATGAAGACCGAAACTAGTTACATTTTCAACAATTAGTAGGGCGGCAGGGCCCTAGGCGTCCCCCCGTCTTGGGTGTGTGGGAAATGTGGGGTGTGCGCATGCCACCTTGGGGGACGTGTCCCTGTGGAACACTGCAGTTATGTCCTATTTCTCCTGATATTTCCGATTTTTGAGAGTTTTTCAGGTTGCCAAATTTTCTAATATTTTTTGAGTTTTTCAAGTCCACATTTCGGATAACTTCCAATATTTTCCCCAATATTTCTGATAAGTTTATTTCTGGACTATTGGCGATATATTCCCCCAAAAGATATTTGCAGCATTGATTATGAATTTATGACATATGAAATAACTCTTTGACAGAATATTTGAACATGAATTAGCTATAAAATCCTTTGGTTGCATTAATTATTTTGTGTATTATTATTGGTAGAAGGAGATAACATGTATGCACTATGATGAAACTCATTTTATCACACTCTGAGTTAGATAAGATAAATAATTCTATCAACATCTGAGATTCAAAAGTACATCCATTAGCAATATGCGGTAGGTGTACTAAGATTACTTCTGAAAACTAGAAGATAAAATAGAGATACCAACCAGTATAAGTAAAGATAATGTGGAGAATATATTGGGAAATCTAATTCTTTATGTCTTTATAGTGTAATTTAGTTATCAAGCTTTTAGCTACGTAGTTATTTTTTTCCCTGAAAAAGGACAAAGAAAAACTAATATTACCATAACTGGCATCCATATAATAACATTTTGTTGGGGGATTCATATTTAGAAATTAGAATCTGTGTACAATTTCCCGGTCGGTTTGCAGCATTGTATGGCTTAATAAACACTAAATAGCTTTCTACGTGTAATATTTGGTAGTAGTCTAGGGTTTTCTTTTTGAGTCTGTTAAAGTGTAACTTCCTGGGTCAGAGAAGTATTGCCCACTGAAGAAAAAATTGCTTTTCTACTTCTGGAGTAGTCAGCTCCTTCACGCCCTTAACTCTGGGAGTATCACTCAGATGTTTGCAAACCTTGTCTCCTGATCCCCACACGTCCAGGGACCTTAGATGCCAAATGACAAGGACTTCTTATATGTTTCAATGAGCTACTTGGTTAAATTCTTCATATCTCTAAAACTCTAGTTTCTTATTGCTGAAAGCAAGCAATATCTGGTTAGTATTTAACTTATTCACAACCTTTGATGAGAACATGGGATCATGGATGTATGAAATTGGTTGGATTAGTTGATCTGTGGACATCTGAAAGCTTAGTTATAACATCAGCATTAGAGATACTCTTGAAATGTATTTTTACCCAAATGCTTTATGCAGCGAGTATGGCAGAGTAGTTATGAATTGTGCTTCTTTTTCTTACTTGAAACAAATTTTTGAAAAGACAAGATTTTGATTTTTGAAGATTATCATGAATAAATTCGTAAAATGTCACTGCTGGCTCACAGGAGTCTGAAGAAATTGATAATGAAGAGGGCACAGGGAGTGAGAAGAACAGTTCTGATGCTGATGAAGACAATGATTCTGATTCTGATGCTGACAAAGGCCATAATGAAGAGGATGATCAGCCTTCTGATTGGAGAGAACAGGATAAACACCATGGCACACATAGGTTAAGCAGAACATCTAATTCTAGGGCAGTAGTGAGCGAAGCATTAAATGAATATGAAAGTTTATCAGAAGAAGACAAAGAAGGTATGTGTTTATTTCTATGGTTGTGGTTCAAGTTGAATAAGAAATATCATTCAGGGAAAGTTGCTTCTTTAGGTGTAGCCGTTGTAATTTTCTATTGTATAATCCTTTGAAAGATGACTTGTTTTAGTGATAAATAACCTGGCATATTATTCTTTGCTTTTAAAATTCCAGTAAAGTAGTCATGCTATTTTTCAACCACTTGTTTTGGCCTCTTATCTCTGAGTCTTTTGTCACATACAAGTTTGCTCAGAAAGTTTAAATAATGTTAAGCTCATCAGATCTTATTTTAAATATATAAACCTTATGAGCTTGCCTGTTGCATGCTTGGTTTTCTCATTCTATGGAAACAGGGACACTGGGTGATGCTTCAAAATGGAAAGAAAGTCTGATTTCTAGGACAATTTCCAAAAGGAAAATAAATTTGATGCAGCTCGTGTATGGCCATTCTACATCGACATCCACTTCAATGTCCTTTCAGGAATTGGCTGAAGATAGTGATTGTGACAATAGTGATGAAGAGGAAGTTTTCAAGCTGAAGAGAAATTCTGAGAAGGTATGTAATACATGTTACCTTTGATGATAATGTTGTTAACTTGTTGATGATGCAAATACTTTCTTCTGAGACATTCGGAACATTGCTCAAGAGTCCATACATTGAACCAAGTGCATGTGGTCATATTGTTGCAGTATGCTTTCTTGTTTATGAATTTAAATGCCCATGATTTGCTTCATGACTGAAGGACCATACCATAATAAATTTGTGTCATTCTGTCTTTCTTTGTTTCTGTTAGTTGATTTCAAAAAGCAGTATATATGCGAGTTAGGAAGAGTAATATGTCCCAATGGGCATTCGACTCGTATGCATGGAGTGTGAGGGAGTATCTAATTTGTTATGCTAGATATGTGATAATGCTTCAGTCTTTCATTAGAAGCTTCAACCCGTCCCTGCTGTCAAGTTATATTTAACATGGAAGAAGATAAAGACACGAATAGGTTTAGATTGATCTTTGAAGAAGGATTATTAGCAAAGAAGATGTACGCAAAGCTGGTTCTTTCGGCAAGCTTATCTAAAAGACAATATATGTTGCTTTGCATCTTTTTTGTTTGTCAGTGTTTGTATTCACACCAAAGACTTACTGTATTCTTTTCTATTGTCTTTGGCAGAAAAAACCTGATGGACAAGTTGATGTTGAAGAACCTAATGCTGATGATTGCACCAAATCACAAGTGGACTGCTCACAGTTAACTGACTGGTTGAATGAAGAGACTATTGAAAGCATTCGTGACCGCTTTGTTACAGGAGATTGGTTAAAGGCTGCTCGCCGAGCTGAACAAATGGAGGGATATGAAGAAGATGATGACTCTGTCTATGGAGATTTTGAAGATTTAGAGACTGGAGAGAAATATAAAGATGGTGATGCCAGCAGTGGTTCAGAGAATGGTAAATGTGATAAGGATTCTACAGAAGAGGAACGGAAACTAAAAAAGCTTGCGCTTCGTGCGAAATTTGAAGCTCAATATCCTTTCATTTTGCTAAATGATGTCTATATTCTTGTTCCTTTGGCAGTAATCTGTAATTTAGATTTTCCACTTCAAAGCTTATAGGAATCATTATATTGCTGCGTTGCAGAATATATACCCTTAATTCCAATAATTCCTTAACAAGCCAGAAAATGTACTTAGTATATTTTAATTCTATTCCATTGCCACAATCACTCTGTCTCATATCTCAAGAGTAACCTGCAATACTGGCACCAACAATAACCTGTCACAGTCCCCGACCAAACATTTAAAGAAACACATATATATCTATACATAGTTATGGAATGGTTCTAAGCATAAAAGAAATCCTCGTAAGGTGTATGGAATTATTTGATTTAGACATCCTATTTTTTATCATATGAATATTCTATACACCTTCTGGAAGCATTTGAGAGTCCTGAGATAGACATTATTCTAGAGGCTTCATTACATTGGCATACGAGAGACCCTATTGGCAGCCATCATGAGACCCTTTGAGTCAGTTTTAAGATGCATCAGGATTGCACAGGGCTCTTTCGACTTCATCCAGAGTACCATCGGGGTAAAACAGGGGTGCCCCTTCTTGCTGATCCTATTAGGAATTTATATTGATGAGCTGGAGTCCTTCCATAATGAACATTTTCAAGAGGGGGATGGCTGTCTTCTACATTAGGTGTTGATTTCCCTGCTCTCACTCATCAGTGACTTGGTCTTGTTTTGATCCCTGCTACTGAGGGCTTAAAGAGACAACTTGATGCATTAATTTTTGTGACCTCTGACCGCTGACAGTCAACCTAGGTAAAACCAAGGTTTTGATCTTCAATGTATCAAAGAGCTCATTATAGACTTACATATCTACTATCGAGGCACAAAGATTGAGCTCATCATTGCTTATACCGACTGGGACTCGGGAGTACAGTTCACACTGCTTCATTTTGGTTTGTGGCAGGCCCTCCAGCCTTGGTTGAGTAAAGGGTGTGGTTCCCTAGCCCTCATCGAGAGATAGTGCTTCTAGGGGCAATTTGAGGACATCTCGACCAAACTCTATCTCATGGAGGTGATTATTAAACCCATAGTTCTCTATGGCTTTGAGATTTGGGGATTGAGCTTGTTACAAACAGATTGGAGTAGGATGGAGAGTATATACACCTTGCTTGTTAGGAACATAATTCAATGTAAGTGGACGGTTCTGTAGCCGATCATTTAGGGAGAATTCGAAGTCCAAACTTTGCACCTGTAATATTCCTAATGGAAAATTAATAGTGATAAGCAAAACACTCAGATTCACATGCAATACAAAAACCACATAAAATTAATCATCCAGAAATGCACCAAAAACTGCGCCAAGCTGAGCCATTTTATTATAAATCAGTCGGGGTACACATAAGTATGAAGTCAATACGCCTGGGCTTGCCGAAGGCAAACTAAACAAGTCCCAGGTGGAGAAGACAAATGCTCGGATGCTAGAAAGTCAATCTCCTTTGAGTTCTATGCTGACCCTAGAAAAGCTATGCTGCTAGCTGATGTAGAACTGCTGTTTGACCCACTTTTGGTGCTTAGAAAATTTCGGCAAATTAACCTCGGTGTCCTCTCAAATAACCCACAAAAAGCCATAAAAGGTTTGGCCTAGTTCTGACCTCCGAAATTACCCCCAATTTCCACGTATTCCTCCAACTACTGGGTAATTCAACCCACCTGTAAATATTGCTGCACACCACCTCGAAAAATGTTGAGTATTCTTCCTAAGTTCCTCCTTGAGTTTCCAAGCTAACTCAGCCCCAAAATCACTGGCCAAGCCCCCACAATGAATGGCCTCCACCAAGAACTGCGCAGGTCCCAAGCTAGTCACTTCTGCGCTAGCCTAGAAGAAAGAATTCGGCCTGAAGAGTGGCCTCTACAAGCCCCCTGCAAACCTCTACCAATGCTGCTAATCCCCAATGGAAATGACTCCTCAAAGCCTGGAAGGAATGCTGCAATGCAACTTGCTCTCCTCAGGAAAGCATAGCCCATATCTGTGCCCACACTGCTCCAGAAAGTCACGAATTTGCCTAAGAAAACACCTCCAGAACACCACCAGAACAACTCCACCACACAACAATGGCACTCCTAGGATGGCACTTAAGAGTCCATTGAAGAAGAGTTGAGATTTCAACCTGGAAACCTCTTGTGTTGAACAACAATTGCAAACATAGCTCAACAACTCAAGCATGCTAGGTGAGTGAGTTTGTCAAAGGTTCAAAAGTCCCAAAATGATGTATGCTTCCCCTATTTATCCTTGAGGTTCATTCTCTCCATGTGGGTCCCATGCATCGACTTCCTCACTCCAAAGAGTATATATTGCCTAAGGGGTGCATATTTCCCTCCTTGGGTGGCCCCCACCATCCACCAAGTATCCAATTTGCTTTCTTTCCCTATGTGGGACCTTCCTTAGCAAAAAATTGAGAGTGGGGTCCTCCAACCCACTTTTCCTAAGTTGGAAATCCAAAATGATCAAAATTGAACAAAATTGTATTCTCAGCTAGCAACATTTGCTAAGTGGGAATATCATAGTCCTCCCCTCCCAAATGTTGCTTGTCCCCAAGCAATTGTAATGCCAAATGCTGTAAAATGTGCTCACCCTCCCATGTGGCATCCTCATCTGGCAAGTTCTTCCACTGGACCAAATACTCTCTGATAATTCTTCTCCTCAACCTCCTCTCCCTCGTCTCTCAAATAGCCTCCTGTTCATGTACTAAATGCCCATCATCATCCAATGGAGGTAGCTCAGTAGTTGCTGTCACATGCTGCCCCAATACCTTTTTGAGGCATGAGACATGGAAAACATTATGAACCTTGCTTTTGGGCAGAAGCTCCAGCTCATATGCCACTTGCTTTTGGGCAGAAGCTCCAGCTCATATGCCACATCTCCAATCTGCTTGACCACCCTATAGGGCCCATAAAAATGTGGTTGTAGCTTCTCAGCCCCCTTGTGTTTCAATGTGGACTGTCTATATGGCTGAAGACGTAAAAAGACCAAGTCTCCTACCTCAAAATGCCTCTCAACTCTGTGTCTGTTTGCGTACACTCACTGTTGATTCTGGGCGGTCTGAAGGTTCTCTTTCAGAGCCTTAAGAATGTCTTAGCTCTCCTGAATCCAATCCTTGGCCCTTGGGGCTTTGCTGTCTCCAAAAACAAGGTCAACAAAAGATAAAGCATCATACCCATATAAAGCACGAAAAAATGACATACCGATGGACATATGGTAGGTAGTGTTGTAACAATACTCCCCCAAATGCAACAATCTCATCCAAACCCGTTGCTTCCCTATCACGTGGTTCCTCAAGTATCCCTCCAACCACTTGTTGACTATCTCGGTTTGCTCATCTGTTTGAGGGTGGTAGCTGACACTGGGAGTGAGTTCACTGCCTACCAACCTGAAGAGCTCCTACCAAAATGCCCCCATGAAGTGGTTGTCCCTGTCGCTGACTATGGTCTTGGGAAAACCATGCAAATGGAAGGCCTTTCTGAAAAAACACTATGCTACTTGCGAAGTAGAGTACCTAGTGGGGATAACAAAGAAATGGATGTACTTCATTAACCTGTCCACCACAACGTATATACAGTCACGACCTTGCACCATGGAAAGTCCCGTGATGAAATCCATCAAGATGCTCTCCCATTTCCCCTCCAGAATGGGAATCGGTTGTAGTAACCCAACATGATGGGTCAACCCCCCCTTGTTCCTTTGGCAGGCCTCACACTCTTGCACATGCCTCAACACGTCCCCTTTGAGGCCCTTCCATGTGAAATGCTCTTTGACCGTCTTGTAAGTCTTCAAGAACCCCTGGTGCCTAGACAATGGTGAATCATGTGCTGTGTGGAGAATCCTCTCCCTCAACTAAGAACCGGGCACCAAAAATATGCGCCCCTTGTAGTAAATGACATCGACCATCACCTGGTAATGCTTAACTATATGAGGATCGTCCAAGATCTCACACGCCTGCTAATCCTTGGAGTACTCTACTAAAAGCTGTGCCTTCCAATCTTGGATTAGGCATCTGCCACCATGTGATAAACAAAGCAAATAGAGAAACCAATATCCATAAATGAGATGCAATCAATAAACACCCATGAAAATGCGGGGGTTGTGTTGTGAGTGAAGGATGGTCGAATTGTTGAGAGGCCCTCGAAGTCTCCCCAAATAGAAACCCCCTGGGAGTGCTTCTCTCCCGGTTCTACGTCTTGATCTCCTCTGACATTTCCTTCTGACCCTTTGCTAGATCATTTAGAGCCTTCAAGAGGCTATTAAAGGCCATCTCCTCCCTGCTCTGGGATCTCCCATGTCTTCCTCTACTACTGCTGCCTTTCCCCTATCCTCCATGTTTGGAGTGATCTCCAACTCTCTTTCTTTGCTTCGGTACCTTCACCTCCTGTATGTAATATTTTGCTGGTCACCTTCTCTCATAGGAGAAACTCCCCACGGTTGAGCCAAGATTTGGGCTCTAATACCACTGTAATGTTCCTAACTAGGAAATTTAGTGATAAACAAAGAAAACAGACAAACCAATATCCAGAAATGAGATGCAACCAATAAACACCCATGAAAACGCTGGAAATAGAGAACTTCTGAGCCATTTTATTAAATCCTCATGGAGCAAATACAACAGTGAATGGAATGGAGCACCTAGGCTTGTCTCCAAGGACAAGTGTGACAAAACCCAGGTGAGCAAATGGTGATCTGAGGGCTGCCCAACTACTGCTCCAAAAGTGATCCACACTGCCCAGAAATTGCATTGCCTGCTAGAAAGGATGTGTTGAAACCCTTGCTTCCCTTGTTCAGAAAATTATGAAACTTCAGCTCCCAGATCCTCAACCAAAACCCACCAAAACCCACCAAAACCCAGGAAGGGTTTGGTCTAGTTCAGACCCCTCAAAATCGACCCCCTAGGAGCACGTCCTCCTCCTCAAGCTAGCAAACTCGGCCTGTCTGAAATGTGTTGGGAAAGCTCCCCAAATCCGCCCCAATCACTGAGCTGCTGTCCCCTATGGATTTCCACCCTTCTCCCAACTGATCCGAGCGCTGAAGCTCTCTCCCTCAACTCCCACGTGAGCCCAGTCTGGCCCTCTGCACAATCCTCCAAGGAAGTAATTCAAACTGCTCAAATGCAACACCCTCCTGTTCCAAAACTCCTCCCAAAGACTGGTCTATAGATGTACTCCAACTCTCCAAGTTTCTTCAACAAGTGCTGTCCGGATGAACCCCCATTCACAACTGCGTGTTTCCCTCTTTGTGTGATCCAAAAATATGCTCTACTAGTTTGTAGGTTGAGTGGAATGGCCACAAATCTTCCTGGTGCTCCTCAAGGTAATCTGAAAATGCCTTCCTAGGGTGGCACTCGTAGACTGTAGTCCCCCGAAGGTAAGGTTGAATCTCCTGCCTGAGAGACTCGTGGCTAAACAACCAGTTGACTCGGCTAAGCAGCTCGAGCAAACACAAGTGAGTTCGATGTGCAAGTACAAATGGATGCTCAATTGAGGAGCTCTTCCTCCTTATAACTTCGTGGCCCTCCTTTTCCTCCCATGTGGGCCCCTCCACAAGCCATATGATTTTCCCTCCAAGGCAATTCGAATTGCCCAAGTGCATTTTCCCACGTGGGTAATCCCCACCTTCCACTAGCAATTTAATCCAACCTCCCTTTCTCCTAAGTCCCTAAGTCAAAAATGCTCGGGTTCTTTGACTTATAAAAAAATTATGCAAAATTGTGGAGAGACCAAAACCTGTTACAAATTTATTTGGGAAGGGACATTACAGTCCTCCCCTCCCAAATGATGCTTGCCCTCAAGCAACTTCAATGCTGGGTGTTCCAGAATGTGCTCACCTTCCTATGTGGCATCCTCATCTGGCAGGTTCTTCCAAAGCACCAAAAACTCCCTAATGGTCCCGCTTGTCAACTTCCTCTCCCGTGTCTCCAAAATGGCCCTCATCATCCAGTGGGGGTAACCCAACTGCTGCTGTCACCTGTTGTCCCAACACCTTTTTGAGGCATGAGACATGGAATATGATGTGAATCTTGCGCTCCTTGGAGGCAGTTCCAGCTCATAGGCCACCTCCCCAACTCGTCTGTATTAGAATAATTCTAATATTAGTTTAATGCTCATTCTTCTCAATTGTTGCTATTTTCCTTTCTTTAGCAGTTTCTTAGATGAAACTGAATCTCACATAGAAACTTGATGTTTCTATCTTTGTAAAATATCTCTGTATTATTATTGAGTATTCAGCTCAATCAATTCATTGAATTCATTTGGAAATCCATATGCGTGTCTCGCACTGTTTTATGGTATCAGAGCAGGTTTTTGAGTTATTTCTGCTATTCCTTTCCAAGGTCGAGTCCTCTGTAAGCCAGGCAGCCTTCACTGAGTCTCAGCTTCGGCTTTGCTCATCGTGATAAACGCTTACAGTCGTCCATCTCGATACAGAAGTGAATAGTTCAAAATAATTCTTCAGTTATTGCTCTCGTTTGTAGATTCAGTCTTTTTCGAATTTCTGGAGATCCGAAGGTTATCGGATTGTTTTTTCGCCGGGCTCATACACAGTCAACGAATATCGGATCCGTGGTAAAAATTTCTTTCTGCAGGCAAAACCCTTCCGTGGCATCAGTTATCAGCACGATCATCAGCAAATTTTTTTTACGCATTCAAAATCCGGTCGTAACATCTGTGGTTTGTGGCACGCTCTCAATAATTTTTTTTTTGTTGTTCGACACTCGCTCTCAATCTACAGCCGTCATTACTCAATCAAAGAAACATTGCACACGTGCTCGGTCTCAATCAACAACAGTCGTGCTCAGTCTTGGTGTGCTCAGTCCATCGTCCGGGAGCACAAGTTCGATTCCACGAACGGTATAGCAAAACCCTTCTGCACCGACGACACAGCCCTGGCCACCAGATCTTCCGGGTAAAATTTTTTATCGAGCCGTCCTTTGTTGCCACTCCGACACGGTGTTTTTTTTTTGTGGCTGGAAACGGGTCGTATTTACGGCAAAGCGCCAATAGTCGTGTAGCCGATGTCAAAGCAGGGCAGCGGAATCTTCTGGTAGGTCGCCGTAAAACAACAGAGGTTGACAGATCAGCACATGAATGACACAGGTTTGTGGTTGCTACCGTTCAGTTGGACGACGAGCCGGCGTTTTGAGTGATTGACGTAGAACCAGAATCTCAGAGCCGCAGTTGATAACAGAACCGCAATTGGTATTTACGCTGAACAGAGGCACGTCTGACGTGGAAAAGGAAAGCCGACTCCAGCTCGGTCTCCACGTGACAGTCAAACAGTGTGCTCCGTCAAGTTGACTGCAGTAAATCAGTGTGCTCGGGTAAATTTTTTTTAAATTTTCTCTCTCCTCAATAACACTGTTATATATTGTGTGCTACAGCAGAACAGTGTTTTATATATATAGGTATATATATTTATCAGTTCCTTCAGCGTGCTACAGGAGACTTTAAAAAATTTTTTGCAAATTTTTTCTGGTGAACTGATTTTTATTACTCAAGTCATCTATTACTGGTCTAAATAAGACTAGCTTAAGTATTCCTTCCTCAAAGAAGCAATTTCGGGTCATATATCAGTCTTTATCAGCTTCTGCTCAAATCAGTCCAATCCCTCTCAGACAGATGGCTTCACTAACAAATCTGATGCTGGAAGGTAGTCAACGCTTCAATGGCACAAACTACAACATCTGGAAACAGAGAATGTTAACCATTTTCGAATATAGGCGCCTTGACCAGATTGTTCTCAACAAGGAACTTCGTCCCAGTACAGCTGGCACTGATCAAGACAAGTTTGATGATCGAAATCGTGAAGCAGTTATGCTTCTCAAGCTCTCTGTCGCTGATGACCAGTTACCTCAGATTCCTTTTGGCAAGACGGCTGCTGAGATCTGGCAACAGTTGAAGGACCTTCATGAGACATCCGACAAAAGCAGAGCCTTCTTTCTCAAAAATCAGTTGTTCTCCATTATGTTGGACGAACATGTATCTTTACAGGAACATCTCAACAAGATTAAAGATATTCGAGATCAGCTCGAAGCCATCGGTCGCACCATGGAGGAAGAAGATCTGGTAGTCATCACTCTAAAAAGTCTACCACAAACTTATGAGCACTTCATAGAAACTTTAAACATTACTGCCACTAATGTTGATCTAAAGTTTCCAGATTTATGTACCAAACTTATGCAGCAGGATCGATGGAAACAACAGTTTGGTAGTGGTACAACATCAGCCTCTTCAGAAAATGCCTTTTCTGCCAAATATCAGTCATCTCAGCAAAAAGGTTCTCCTCAGTCATTTGATCCTGCTAGGAAGAAAACTGTGCAGTGTAACTACTGTCACAAATTTGGTCACATGAAGAAAGATTGCCGACAGAGAATTGCTTCTGAACAGAAGAAACAGGGAGGAATTCATCAAACAGCAAATGTAGCAGAACATTCTGAGTAGACAGATTCTGCCTTTTATGCTTTTATGGCTAAAAAATCTTCCGATCATATTCCATCATCTGCCTAGTACATTGACTCTGGTGCATCACGCCATTTCTCTCACAGGCGTGACTGGTTTATTGATTTCTCACCTTTCAGTGATTCCGTGGTATTTGGAGGAGGTGAAAAATACACAGTAGATGGCCGAGGTATAGTCCAAATCCCGTCTGGTGGACGCACTCTTACCTTCCTAAATGTATACTATGTTCCTGGAATGGAAATTAATCTGTTGTCCGTCAGTCAGATTATGAGGAACTCTCCTCAGCTTGATATAGTTTTCAGTTTGCACAAATGCTCTATTATCGACAGGGAGAAAAATCTTACAGTTGCTGTTGGCCTCGAAGATCATGGTCTATACAGACTTCTTGACACTGGTGATTTTCCAGAAGTAGCTCTAGCAGCTCGTGCTTCTCCCATCAACACTCTATGGCATCGGCGATATGGGCACCTAAACATGCAGTATCTCTCTTAGCTCTCTCGAGAAGGACTTGTGTCAGGATTACCTGATATTCAGACTCAGCAGTTGGGCGTATGCGGCGCATGTCAAGCTGGAAAACAACATCGGTCTTCATTCACAAATGGCGAATCTTGGCGAGCATCTAAGGTACTCCAGCTAATTCATGTTGATATTTGTGGGCCCATGAAAACATCTTCTATCACTGCTTGCAAATATTTTCTGCTTATTGTAGATGATTTCAGTAGAAAGATGTGGGTTTATTTTTTAAAAAATAAATCTGATGCATTTAGTATATTTCAGAAGTTTAAAAACTTAGTGGAAAAAGAATCTAGCTGTGATATCATGACTCATAGAACAGATAACGGGGGGGAATTCTGTTCTTCTGCTTTTTCCACCTTCTGTGCTACTCATGGCATAAAACGCCAGTTCACTACCCCCTACACCCCTCAGCAGAACAGTGTTGTTGAACGCCGCAACCGCATGGTTGTTGAAATGGCTCGCTCCATGTTACAGCACAAGAATATTCCCCACAAATTCTGGGCTGAAGCAGTATTTACTGCGGTTTATCTCCTTAACAGATCACCTACTCAGGCTGTTAAAGGGAAAACTCCCGAAGAGGTGTGGTCTGGTCATAAGCCTAAGATCAGTCACCTCAAAGTCTTCGGCTCAATTGCATATACTTGGATTCCAGCTGCTAAACGCTCTAAATTGGATTCCAAAAGCCAGAAACTCATGATGACAGGATACAGTGATCACCACAAGGCCTATAGACTAATTGATATTGCTACTGGTGGTCTTAGCTTCAGTCGAGATGTGGTATTTGATGAAGATAGAGGATTCTTTCAGTCTTCTTCTTTTGAGCAGTATTCTACAGATCAGCCTCACAGTGTTCGTCTTCCTGTAGGTCCACCTGATGGGAGGGATGATGCAGTATCAATATTTGATAATACACTGCCAGAGCATCCTCCGGAAAATAACTCTTCTTTTGCTGCTCCTATTGCTCTTGACCCTTCTTCTTCTACTACTAATGTTAGTTCATCTACTCTTCGACCAAAATGGTGGGCTAAAACCATTGGTGATCTTCGAGATGATGAGCTTCTTGAAGGACGCACCTCTAGACATAAGAGCACTCAGAGGCTAAAGGTACACCTGAATGGGAACAGGCTATGGACGCTGAATTTCAGAGTCTTCAGAAAAATCACACATGGACCCTGTCTGATCTTCCTGCAGGAAAAAAACCCATTAGCTGCAAATGGATATATAAAGTGAAGTACAAAGCCAATGGAACTCTAGATAAGTATGAAGCTCGTCTTGTAGCTCGAGGATTCTCTCAGAAGGAAGGCATTGACTATGAGGAGACCTTTGCTCCTACAGCCAAAATGAGTACCATACGTCTTGTTCTTGCCCTAGCAGCTCAGTTTAAATGGAAATTCATCAGATGGATGTAAAAAGTGCTTTCCTAAATGGTGACTTACAGGAAGAAGTCTACATGACACAGCCTCCAGGATTTAAGATTGCCGGTCAAGAACAGAAAGTGTGTAGATTAACTAAAGCTCTCTATGGACTAAAACAAGCTCCTCGGGCTTGGTACATGAAAATTGATCAGTACCTGACAAATCATGGTTTTTAGCGAAGCCCATCTGATGCAAATCTGTATATCAAAAACACTGATGATGATATCTTGTTTGTGGTTGTCTATGTCGATGACCTTATCATTACTGGCAGCTCTGCACATTTGATCCATGAGATCAAACAAGACTTATGCAGAAATTTTGATATGACAGACTTGGGCCTTCTTCACTACTGTCTGGGGATTGAAGTTTGGCAGACTGAGAATAACATCTTTCTCTCTCAGTCCAAGTATGCAAAAAATCTTGTGGACAGGTTCAGAATGCAGGATTGCAAACCAGACACGACTCCGATGGAACCAGGGCTCAAACTTTCAGCTCAGTCATCTTCTCCTCCTGTGGATGAAACTTTATTCAGACAATTAGTAGGCAGTCTTATCTACCTTACTGCCACCAGACCAGGCATCAGTTTTTCAGTGAGCTACATTTCCCGCTTCATGTCAGCTCCTAAAGCTGATCATTGGATAGCAGCAAAGCGTGTGCTAAGATATGTGCGTGGCACTTCTGATTATGGACTTCTTTACACTCGCAGTTCCGATCCTATACTTAGTTGTTACACAGATTCTGACTGGGCCGGTTCGGTTGATGATCGTAAATCTACAGCTGGGTATGTGTTTAGCCTAGGATCCAGTGCTGTCACTTGGACTAGTAAGAAGCAGCAAGCCGTGGCTCTCTCCTCCACCGAAGCAGAATATCGAGGAGCAGTTAAGGCATCAGATGTGGAGGCAGTTTTTGGCTTTCGACGTATGCTTGCAGACAATGCATGCTCCAGACAGGTCTCTTCCTTGTTTGTGAAATCAGGAAAGTGCTCAAACTTGCCAAAAATCCTGTCTTTCATGAACGAACAAAACATGTGGAAACTCATTGCCACTACATTCGCCAGCTTGTTGAAGACGGATTCGTTCGGCTGAAGTATGTTCCCACCACAGAGCAGCCCGCAGACATATTCACCAAGCCTCTTGGTCCTGCTAAATTTGAACAATTCAGGAGATCTATTGGTGTTGTAAATAGATTGAGCATTAAGGGAGGGTATTAGAATAATTCTAATATTAGTTTAATGCTCATTCTTCTCAATTGTTGCTATTTTCCTTTCTTTAGCAGTTTCTTAGATGAAACTGAATCTCACATAGAAACTTGATGTTTCTATCTTTGTAAAATATCTCTGTATTATTATTGAGTATTCAGCTCAATCAATTCATTGAATTCATTTGGAAATCCATATGCGTGTCTCGCACTGTTTTAGTCTGACCACCCTGTTCGGCCCATAAAAACTTGGTTGTAGCTTCTCGGCCCCCTTCTGCTTCAAGGTGGACTATCTGTATGGCTGTAATCGGAGGTACACCAAATCCCCCTCTTTAAAATGCCTCCCAGTTTGGTGCTTATTTACGTACATCTTCTACTGATTTTGTGCTGTCACTAAGTTGTCCTTGAGAGCCTTGAGGATGTCTTGGCTCTCTAGGATCCAGTCTTTAGCCTTTGGGGCCCGACCGTCTCCAAAAACAATGTCAGCGAAAGACAATGCATCATAACCATAAAAGGCACGGAAAGGAGTCATATCGGTGGACATGTGATGGGTGGTGTTGTAGCAATGCCTGCCCAATTGCAGCCATTGGATCCAAGCCCTCTGCTGCCTAGTCACGTAGTTCCTCAGGTACCCCTCCAGCCACTGATTAACTAGCTCGGTCTGGCCATTTGTCTGGGGGTAGCAGCTCGGCGAGGGGTGAGCTCAGTACCAATCATTGTGAAGAGCTCCTGCCAGAAGCCTCCCATGAATCTGCTGTCTTGGTCACTCACTATGTCCTTAGGAAGTCTGTGCAACTGGAAGACCTCCCTGAAGAACAACTCTGCAGCCTGTGAAGTCTAATATCGGGTCGGGATGGCGAAAAAGTGGGCATACTTGGTCAAACGATCAACTACTACATAGATGCAATCCTTGCCCTATATTGTGGGGAGCCCAGTGATGAAGTCCATGGAGATACTCTCCCATTTCCCCTCGGGGATGGGAAGTGGCTGTAATAATCCGGCGGGATGAATCAACTCCCCTTTATTCCTCTCACATGCCTCACATTCCTGTACGTGCCTCAACACGTCCCCCTTGAGGCCCTTCCATGTGAAACGCTCCCTGACTGCCATGTATGTTTTCCTGAATCCCTAATGCCCTGACAATGGCGAGTCATGTGCTGCCTAGAGCACTCTCTCCCTCAATTGCGAGTTGGGAACCAGAAATATGCACCCCTTGTAGTAGATGACCTCGTCCATCACCCAGTAGCGCTCATCTGCATGGGTCCCCTCCAGAATCTCGCATGCCCTCCTGTCCTTAGAATATTCAACCAACAACTAGGCCTTCCAATCACGGCAAATGCTCATGAGTGATAGGCCTGCGAGTCTCTTAGATATGGCCATCGACTACCACATTGTGTTTGCCCCGCACATACTTTATCTCAAAATCATAGGCTTGCACCTTGCTGACCCATCTCTGCTGTCTGTCGTTGAGGCCCTGCTGCCCCATGAAGTGACGAAGATTGTTGTGATCAATCTTCACCCGGAATCTGTTATCCACCAAATGCTGTCAAAATTTGGCCAAGGCATGCATGATGGCCAACATCTCCTTGTCATATATAGAATATGACCTCTAATGGGGTAAAAGCTTCCGACTCTCGAAAGAAATGGGGTGCCCATCCTGACATACTACTGCCCTAACTCCCTCCCTAGATGCATCACACTCCACGATGATGGGCTAGGAGAAGTCTGGAAGTGCCAATATTGAACAACTGCCCATCACCTCCTTGAGGCAGTCAAAAGCTGGTTGTGCCCCATTTGTCCATGCGAAAGCCCCTCTCTTAGTCAAATCCGTGAGGGGAGCTACCAATTGCGAAAATCCCTTGACGAACTTTCGGTAATATGTGCAAATGCCCAAGAAGCCCCCTAGACTGTCACCTCTGGGTACCGACCAATCACGGATGGCTCGTATTTTCTACTCGTACCTTCACCCCATCTGGACCAATGATATGCCCCAAGTAGAGCATCTCGGTCAGGCCAAACTCACACTTGGACAACTCGGCATAGAATTGCTGTTCCTCCAAAATACACAACACCTCCTCTAAGTGCTGGAGATGCTCCTCCCAAGTTTTCCTGTATATCAATATGTCATTAGAAAACACCAATACAAACCTCCTCAACAGCCTCCGGAACACATGGTTCATACATGATTGAAGGGTAGTCGGGGCATTGGTCAACCCAAAGGGCATGACCAGGAACTTGAAGTGCCCATAATGACATCGAAAGGCTATCTTATAGATATCCTGATCCTCACTCTGATTTGATGGTACCCCAAACATAGATCTATCTTAGAGAAGTACTTGGCTCCTCTAAGCTAATCCATCAACTCATAGATGCAAGGAATGGGGTACTGGTTCTTCAATGTCTTCTTGTTGAGAGCCCAATAGTTAATGCACATGTGCAAGGTTCCATCCTTCTTCTTCACCAACACCACTGAAGAAGCAAAGGGACTGGAACTTGGCTTGATGTAGTCCAATGCCAACAGTTCTTTGTGGGCCGCTTAATCTCACCCTTATAGGCCTTAGGATGCCTATAAGGGGTGGTAATCACTGCCTGCACACCAGGCTTCAACTTGATGGTGTGCTCAAATCCCTTGTCTGGTGGCTGCCTTGGCGGAATATCCCCAAATACCACTGAGTACTTGTTTAGCAAGGCCTATATGTCTGGAGGTGGTGGTTGGGCTTGTCCCCCAACCTTTGAAACCCTCAAGTCTACTGCCCATGCTATATCTCCATGTCGCATATTTGCCTCCATCCTATGCGCTGAGACTGTCTGAGGTGGGTATGAATGCATGCCTCTCAGGACCACCATTTTGCCATCCAGGCCGATAAACTACATCTCTAGCCTCTTCCAATCAGTGGTAACTCGCCCAAGAGAGTACAACCACTGGACACCCATCACCACGTTGGTGTTTGGCACATCAACCACAAAGAAATAGTCTGTCATCGAGTAGCTTCCCATGGCCATTGTCAAAGTGGGCACATACCGAGTGCACTACATGGTCCGTCACCAGGCACCAAGATTGAGAAGCCCTCAAACACGGTCGTGGTGAGGCCCATCCTCTGAACCAACTAGGCATCTATGAAGTTGTGGGTAGCCCCACTGTCAACTAAGACTGACACCCGCTGCCCCTGTATCGTGTCTTTGATCCTCAATGTTAGAAATTTAGGGACCCCGCATAAAGAAGCAAGGACTCCCCTGGATGGCACAAAGAATGTGCCCCCTATGGAGGTGGTGGTGGTGGTACCCTCTTTGCCGGACTCTCACCGTCTCCCACACCACACTCCTCCTCTACCTCATCTTCCTGGTCACTATCTGAGAAGACCTCGATGTAGTGGGCTTTGCCACCTGTGCACCAATGGCCTGGTGCCCAGCGCTCCCGACAAGTAAAGCACAACTTCCTCCTCCTGAGGTCCTTTTGTGTCTCATCATCTAGCTGCCCCTGTCCTTGGGTGGTTCTCTAAGGTGGGGGTCTAGTATCACTCCCCTTCTAGGGGTAGGGGGTACGTGCAAGAAAGGGTGCTCGTGAATTGGGGATGGCCCCTTGTAAATCTCTGGCACATGCAACTACCTCCTACAACGTGGAAGGTTTGCGTGAGTTCACCAGTCCACGTAGGGGCTCGAGTAAGTGCTCTATGAAGGTGTACACCCTCCGAGCATTTGATAGGTCCGACACCATCACTGAGACTCTCAAGAACTCCTATATTTACTGTTCTGGGTTGCCTGTTTGTCGAAGTTGGTTCAATTCCCTGAAGTGAGCCTCCGAATCCCTCTGGTCAAAATGCTCCACCACCCTCATGGTGAAATTCTCATGTGAAGTCACATTGGCATGCCCCAAAGTAGCCAACCACCAGTGGTGGGCTTCCCCCTCCATGTGCAACATGGCCATCTTGATGGCTTCCAGCTCCATCATCTGGTTGAGTTGGAAATAAGTGTCCATCTTCTCAACCCAGGCCCAAGCAGTGCACTTGGCGATGCCATCGTATGTGGGGAAATACATCCCTCCTTATCATCATCTGCAACTCATAGCTCTGCGTGCCCTTGCTCTTCTCATTCTGCTTGAGTTTGTAGAAATATCTGAAAGAGAGTGCTTCCCTAAAGTCTGCTCCCATAGACTGCCATTCTTTGAAGTGCTCTCCCATCTGTGAAGGTTCTTCGGCCCCTGCTGGTTCATTCTGTGCCAAAGGCACGAAAGAGGGCAGTGTAGCACAAGTTGGCCCACTCACTGATGGGGGTTGTGCTGCGAGTGAAGGATGGTCGAATTGTTGAGAGGCCCCTTAAGTCTCCCCAAATAGAAATCCCCTGGGAGTGCTTCTCTCTTGGTTCTGCGTCTTGATCTCCTCTAAGATTTCCTTTTGACCCTTTGCTAGATCATGCAGAGTCTTCAATAGGCTATCAAAGGCCATCTCCTCCTTGCTCTTGGGCTCTCCCATGTCTTCCTTTACTACTGCTGCCTTTCCTCCATCCTCTATGTCTGGAGTGATCTCCAACTCTCTTTCGCTGCTTTGGTACCTCTACCTCCTGTATGTGATATTATGCTGGTCCCCTTCTCTCATAGGAGAAACTACCCACGGCTGAGCCAAGATCTGGGCTTTGATACCACTGTAATGTTCTTAACTAGGAAATTTAGTGATAAACAAAGCAAACAAACAAATCAATATCCAGAAATGATATGCAATCAAAAAACCCATGAAAACGTTGGAAATAGAGAGCTTCTGAGCCATTTTATTAAATCCTCATGGAGCAAATACAATAGTGAATGGACAAGTGTAACAAAACCCAAGTGAGCAACTGATGATCCGAGGGCTACCCAACAACTGCTCTAGAAGTGATCCACGCTGCCCAGAAACTACGCTGCCTGTTGCAAAGGATATGCTGAAACCCCTGCTTCCCTTGTTCAGAAAATTGTGAAACTTCCACTCCCAGATCCTCAACCAAAACCCACCAAAACCCAAGAAGGGTTTGGCCTAGTTCAGACCCCTGATAATCGACCCCCAAGGAGCACGTCGTCCTCCTCAAGCTGGCAAACTCGGCATATCTGAAATGTGCTGGGAAAGCTCTCCAAATCTGCCCCAATCACTGAGATGCTGTCCCCTATGGATTTCCACCCTTCTCCCAACTGATCCCAACACTGTAGCTCTCTCCCTCAACTCCCACGTGATCCCAGTCTGGCAAGGCTGTCATTCGAACTGCTCAAATGCAACACCCTCCTGCTCCAAAAATCCTCCCAAAGGTTGGTCTACTGATGTACTTCAACTCTCCAAGTTTCTCCGGTAAGTGTTGCCCAGATGAACCCCTAGTCACAATTGCGTGTTTCCCTCTCTGCGTTATCCAGAAATATGCTCTGCTGGTCTGTAGGCTGAGTGGAATGGCTACAAATCTTCTCGGTGCTCCTCAAGGTAATATGAAAATGCCTTCTTAGGGTGGCACTCGTAGTCCCCCAAAGGTAAGGTTGAATCTCCCCCCTGAGAGACTCATGGCTAAACATCCAGTTGACTCGGCTAAGTAGCTTGAGCAAACATAAGTGAGTTTGATGTGCAAGTATGAATGGATGCTCAATTGAGGAGCTCTTCCTCCTTATAACTTTGTGGGCCTCCTTTTCCTTCCATGTGGGCCCCTCCACAAGCCATACGATTTCCCCTCCAAGGCAATTCGAATTGCTCAAGTGCCCAAGTGCGTTTTCTTACATGGGTGCTCCCTACCTTCCGCTAACAATTTAATCCAACCTTCCTTTTTCGTAAGTCCCTAATTCAAAAATGCTTGGGTTCTTTTACTTATCAAAATTTTATGCAAAATTGTGGAGAGACCAAAACTTGTTACAAAATTATTTGGGAAGGGACATGACATGCTTGCCCTTGACATACTTTATGTCAAAGTTGTAGGCGTGGATCTTGCTGACCCAATTTTGTTGTCTATCATTGAGACCCCTCTGCCCCAAAAAGTGGCGAAGAATGTTGTGATCAATCTTCATTATGAACTTGTTACCCATCAAGTACTGTCGAAATTTGGCCAGTGCATTCATGACGACCAGCATCTCCTTGTCATAGATCGAGCACAACCGCTTATGACTAAGGAGGTTCAGACTCTCGAAAGTTATCGAGTGGCCTCCCCGTGACAATATAGCGCCAACGCCTTCACTTGATGCGTCACACTCCAAGGTGAATGACTGTGTAAAATTAGGTAGTGCCAACACTAGGCAACTATTCATCACCTGCCTAAGGTGCTCAAACGTTGTCTATGCCCTGTCTATCCTTGAAAATGCCCCCTTCTTGGTCAAATCTGTGAGGGGTGCTGCTAGCTGTGAGAAGCCCTTAACAAACTTCCTGTAATACGTGCAAATGCCCACAATTCCCCTTAGCTCTGTGACATTTTGGGGGATTGGCCAATCACGGATGGCTCTAATCTTCTCCTGATGCACCTGCACTCCATACTCTCCAATAATATGCCCCAAGTAGAGCATCTCCGTTAGCCCAAAATTGCACTTGGACAACTTCACATAGAATTGCTACCCCTCCAAAATACTAAGCACCTCCTCGAAGTGACCGTAATGACATCTGAACGCTGGCTTGGGGATATCTTAACCTCTCGCTCAAATCTAGTGGTACCCCAAACATAGATTTATCTTAGAGAAGTACTTGGCTCCTCTAAGCTCATCCATCAGCTCGTCTATACGGTGAATGGGGTATTGGTGCTTCAACGTCTTCTTATTGAGGGCTCTCTAGTTAATGCACATCCTCAATGTACCATCCTTCTTCTTCACTAGGACGACTGATGAAACGAAGGGGCTAGAGCTGGGCCTGATGTGCCCCAATGCCAGCAACTCCTGAATGGCTTGCTCAATCATTTCAATAGGCCTTGGGATGTCTGTAGGGGGTTGTGATGACTGCCATTACCCATGGCTCTAGCTCTATGGTGTGATCGAACCCTCTATGGGATGGCTGTCCTGGTGGGATGTCTCCAAACACTGCGCGATATTTGTCTAGGATGGCTTGAATATTTGGATATGGTGGTTGGTGTTGGCCCCCAGCCTCTGAAATCCTCAGCTCCACTGCCTAGTCAATGCCCCCATGCCTTAGGCCAACCTCCATCCGGTGTGCGAAACTGTCTATGGTGGGTATGAGGGCATTGCCCTCAAGACAACCAACTTCCCATATGGTCCCATGAACTCCATCTCCAGCATCCGCCAATTAGTGGTCACTCGCCCAAGAGAGTCGAGCCACTGGACACCCATCACCACATTGGTGTTTGGTACATCTACCACGAAGAAGTGGTCAGTCACTAATTAATTCCCCATAGTTACCGTCAAAGAGGGGACATATCGGGTGCACTGCATGTTCCTATCCCCTGACACAAGGATAAAGAAACCCACAAACTCCTCCTTAGTGATACCCTTCCTCTGTCCCATCTGCACATCAATGAAGTTGTTGGTGGTGCCGCTATTTACTAAAATTGAGACACACTGCCCTTGCACTGTGCCTCAGATCCTCAGGGTCAAATATCTTGGAACCCTGCGGAATCCCCAGCAGGTGCTGACCCAGGTGGTGGTGGTGGAGGTGGCCCCCTACTGCATGCGGCTCATTGTCACCTCCATCTACGTCCTGCTCTATGTCATCCTCCTGCTCACTATCAAAGAAGATATCAATGTAATGGGCCTTGCCCGTGGTGCATCTGTGGCCTGGTGCCCAAGGCTCTTGGCAACTGAAGCACAACTTCCGCCTTCAGAGATCTCTCCTAGTCTCTTCATCCAATTTTCCACGCCCCTAGTTAGCTCTAGGTGGTGGGGCCCTGTTGTCACGACATTGATGTCACGATCCGTGGGTGGGAAAGGAGCACGTGGTGGAATTGGTGCCCTATTCTTGGGAATTGCGTCCTGCAAATCCCTGGCACAAGTCACAACCTCCTGCAACATGGTTGGTCTGCGAGATCTCACCAACTCACGTAAAAGTTCAAGCAAATCCGCCACAAAAGTGTAGACCCTCCGGGTATCAGACAGGGCCGACACCATCACAGATACCTTCAAAAACTCTGATATATAATGCTTGGGGCTGCTGGTCTGTCTGAGCTACGTAAGCTCCCTAAAATGTGCCTCTTGGTCCCTTCTATTAAAACAATGCACAACTCTCTGTGGTCCTCAAAAGAAGTGACCTTGGCATGCCCAGTCGTAGTTAGCCCAAGGAACCACCAATCGTTGCCCTCCCCCTCCAAACGTAATGTAGCCATCTTGATGGCCTCAACCTCTGTCATTCGACTGAGCTGGAAATATGTGTCTAACTTCTTTACCCAAGCCCTAGTCGTGCTCTTGGAAGACCCATCAAATGTGGGGAGGTACATCCTCCCTATGTTGCACTGTAGCTCCGAGTTTTTTGCGGTTGAACCCCCTGTGTCCTTGCCGTTCTCATTTTGCTTGAGCTGTCAGAAGTCTCGGAAGGATAGCACAACTCTAAATTCATCCCCCATAGACTGCCACTCTTGGAAATAGTCCCCCATGGGCATCTTGTCCTGTCCACCTTGCTCACCTGGTCCCGAGGGCAAAAATGTGGGCAATGTGGTTCTGGTTGGCGCACTGAAAGCATGTGGGTGAGTCATTGGCCAATGATGGTCGTACTGGAGAGAATCCCCTGAAATTTCCCAAATCAGGAAACCCTGGTGAATGCCCTTGTCTCGGTTCTGCTGCTTAATTTCTTTCAACATCTCTTTCTGTCCCTTGTCCAAGTCATTTAGGGCCTTCAAAAGGATTTCAAACGCTGTGTCCTCTTTGCTGTTTGGCTCCCCCATGTTTATCTCCACCACTGCCTGCTTTGGGGCGTTAATGTCAGGGGTGATTTCCAACTCTCTTTCCCTACTCTGGTTCCTCTGCCTCTGGTAGTTAACGTTCTGCTTGTCCTCCACAGTCATAGAAATACTCCCACGGCTGAGCGAAGATCAGAACTCTGATACTATTGTAATATTCCTAATGGAAAGTTAATAGTGATAAACAAAGCGCTGAGATGTACATGCAATACAAAAACTGCACATAAAATTGAACATCCAAAAATGCACCAAAAACTGCGCCAAGCTGAGCCATTTTATTATAAACTAGTTGGGGTATACATAAGTATGAAGTGAGTGCACCTGGGCTTGCCCAAGGCAAGCTAAACAAGTTCGAGGTGGAGAAGACAAATGCCTGGATGTTGGAAAGTCAATCCCCTTTGATTTCTGTGCTGGCCCTGAAAAAGATACACTGCTCGCTGATGTAGAACTACTGTTTGACCCAATTTTGATGCTCAAAAAATTCTGGGAAATTAACCTCGATCTCCTCTCAAATAACCCACCAAAACCTAAAAAGGGTTTGGCCTAGTTTTGACCCCCGAAATTACCCCCAATTTCCACGTATTCCACCAACTACTGGGTAATTCGACCCACCTGGAAATACTGCTGCTCATCGCCTCCAAAAATGTTGATTATTCTTCCTAAATTCCTCCTTAAGTTCCCAAACCAACTCAACCCCAAAATCATTAGCCAAGCCCCTGTAATGAATGACCTCCACCAAGGACTACACAGGCCCCAAGCCAGTTACTTCTACGCTAGCCTAGAAGAAAGAATTCGGCCTGAAGAGTGGCCTCTCCAAGCCCTAGACAAACCTCTACAAAATCGTTGCTTATCCCTAATGGAATTGTCTCCTTAAAGCCCAAAAGGAATGCTGTAATGCAACTTGCTCTCCCCAGGAAAGCGTAGCCCCTATCTGCTCCCACATTGCTCTAGAAACCCACGAATTTGCTTGAGAAAACACCTCCATAACAACTCCACCACACAACAATGGCTCTCCTAGGATGGCACTCGGATTCCACCAAAGAAGATTTGAGATTTCTCCCTGTAAACATGTTGTGCTGAACATCACTTGTAGAATTGGCTCAACATCTCAAGCGTGCTAGGTGAGTGAGTTTGTGAAAGGTTCAAAAGTTCCAAAATGATGTATGCTTCCCTTATTTATCCTTGAGCTTCATTCTCTCCATGTCGGTCCCATGCATCGACTTCCTTCCTCCAAAGAGTACGAATTGCCTAAGGGTTGCGTATTTCCCTCTTGGGTTGGCTCCCACCATCCACCAAGTATTCAATTTGCCTTATTTCCCTATGTGGGGACCTTCCTTAGCCAAAGATTGCAAGTGGGGTCCTCCAACCCACTTTTCCTAAGTTGGAATTCCGAAATTATCAAAATTGAACAAAATTGTATTCTCACCTAGCAACATTTGCTAAGTGGGAATATCACACCTCCTTGGGGTCATATTTTGCATGGTCTCTTTACTTCATAGAGCCCGATTTCTCGGTGACTTCAAGCGCCAAATCAGTTTGGTCTAGAGAGCATGCATCTAATGATGGTGTGTGTACAAGGGTTGGACAATGAGGCCACCCTTACCTCAATGGAGTTCTCTACATAAAATGCCATCTTAGTATATAAATCGCCTTGGATTTATCTCCTGTAAATGTCATTCTAGATAATCAGCCCTTGTTTGGTAAACAATAATTGACTAGGCGCATCTAGCGAGTATGCAAATGGATGGGAGTATATCAATCGAAATCCCTATTGACTCTAGAATATTAGCAACCTTCAAGAACCAACGAGATGTACCCAAGAGGGTGAGCTAAAGGAATGGAATTTGAATAGTAGTATGCGAGATATGGATATCAGTCTTCGCCAGTAGTTGAGTTAGCAAAACTTTAAATGCGGTGTAGAATCAAAACTAGATAAAACTAGATTGAACATAGTCTCTAGATGGAAAAGGCATGCTCTGAACTTTGCTTGAATGATAGGTTTGGGAAGTGGTTTGTATTTGATGATGTCCTTGAGGATAAGGGTTTGAACTTGCTCAATCATGGCCTAATCTGACTCTAGTAACCTAGGGCCTCAAACCTTTGATCCACAAAGCATCATAGGTTGGATGATAAAGTTCATAAGGGATATCCTAGTTGATATGTCCTGGAACTAATGTTGGAAGAATTGCCTCTCGAGGAGAGCTAGGTAGTTGTATCCTTTGTTGACTTGGGGTTAGACAACATCTGTCAAATTGAAACGTGGCCCTAAACACTGTAATTGTAGATATATATATGCAATGGTGATCTTCATCTCCTCCCCTTGGAAGAAGAAATTGTGATTCCAAAAGGGACTTCTTCAGAGTGTTAAAGATCATAACCTTGCCTTTACCTAGGTTGACCATCAAGTGATGAAGATCACAAAAGAAGGCTAAGGCATCCAATTGTCTTTGCAATCCCTTTGGGGAGGAGGCCAAGAGAATCACATCATCTACGAATAGGATGATAGAAATCAAAACATGGTGAAGAAGACAACCATCAACGTTCTGGATATGTTTGTAGAGTAAATATTTCAACTTAGCTATGTATATCCCAAAGAAAGAGGGGAAGAGTGGACACCCTTGCTTAACCCTAATAGTGCTCTAGAAAATATGAAATCCCATGTTTTGCATGAATATGACCAAGAACAGACTTGTCTAGATGCATGATAGCTGTGTGAAGGGTCTTTGAGATGCCAATGCCTCCAGGTGTTTAGGATAGTGCTTCCTTGAGGACCAAATATAATGCCTTATGAATATCTACAAAATAACAATATACTTTTGCAAAGAGTGACTTCATCTTCTTAATAATGGCTTGAAGGGTGATGTTAATCCATTTTCATGTATCACCTTTCACCTTCAATCATTCACATCAACCCTTTTTCTTTTCTCTTCTTCTTTCAACAATCCACCAAGTGTTATAAATTCTATTAAGTATCAAGTGAAGTTTCATGACACTTAGTGCAGAAATCCTTCTCTTTAAAGTTTTCCCGCTTTTTGCAAATACTCTTTCCCTTGCATAATTGTCTTTCTTCACATTTCCACACTTTGCATAGAGTATTCTTCTGCATGAGATTTGTTCCACCCTTGAACATTTTATGATGATTAGGGTGCAAAAAACCTTGAATACGCATGCCTTGCACATTTCCTACCTTCGTATGTCTTTACTTCTGCACTCCCATATAATTCTCGTACACTTGTGAAATTTCTAGTTTCTTAAATTATGTGCCTTGCACACTTCTCGAAGCTTATGATTCATTAATGAGATTATGATTTACAAGGCAAAAGGCATTGACTCAGGGTTATTGAAGCTCACTACTTGATCATGCATGGGTTATTGATTTTTGTTAATTGTTTCGGGAGCTCTTGTAACTTAAGGAGCGAGGGGAAACCCATGTGGGGCGAGGGGAAATCCCTGTGGGGATACCAGTTTCTATGTTGGAACTATCCACCCTAGCTGGTGGGGATTAGTTTTGGGGCTGAAACATCCACCCAAACTGGTGGCGGCTAGTTTTGGTAGTGAAACATCCACCCTAGCTGGTGGTGATTAGTTTCGATGGTGAAACTTCCACCCTAGTTAGTCAAGTGGGAGAACCACTTCAGGTTCTTCACTAGCGCTGAATGACTAAGGGGGGTCAAATTAATATCTCCAAGAAGATTGAGTTATCGAAGGTCAAGTTGCCGAGAAGCCAGTGAAATTGTTGAGGAATTATCCAACCAAGAATTCCTAGATGATTTATCCATTAGGTTTTCTCAATTAAATTGATGTACTTTCCTCTCATAATTATAAATAAAGTAGTTGGGGTTTTGTAGCTTTGTGTTAATTAATCTATTTGCAAGTTTCTTGGAAAAAATTTTGGAGTGTATTTTCTGGGGTTTGTAATAAATTATTTGTAGCTTTGTGATTGTTTGGTTTTTTATTGTTTAAATTGGTTGGATTTCCCAACAAAAATCATGGCATATTTTTTTGAAGAAAATCCATAATAAAATTTTTGGGAAATTTTAGATAATTTAAATACAAGGATATTACATTGGTATCAGAGTTGTGCATCTTACTAGCCTGATGGGGTTTATCAATGGAATGTAAAATTCAAATTGCGGTTGACGTCAATTTCAATGGCTTGATTGGTTGGTTCCTTCGGAAGATGGAGTCTATGCAGGAGCTTTTGGTCATTGGTGTCCATGAAAAAATGCCCTTCTTAGCTTGTTGGAGGAGGTGGGAGAGTGTTTACACAATGTGGATCTGACACCTTCCCAATTGATGTATGCATCTATGATTCCAGCATTGACTTAGTTGGGTGAGCACAGGTTGTTGAAACATGAAGATAAGGAGGTAAGGCTTGTTTTCGCTCACTATTTAAGTGAACTTCTAAGAGTTACAACTCCAAAAACTTCCTATAAGGATGATAAAATGGGGGAGGTCTTACCGTTGATTGTTAACATGTTTTGCGGGATAGGTGACATTATAAGTCATTCCTTCAGCAAAAGGGGCTAAGATCCTAAGATTAATAGCAAAGGTGAGATCAGTGTTGCACGATTCGTACTCGTATAAGACTTGTTTGGCTATTGACACGACGACTCGTATAAGAATCAAGAATGACCCATATAAGACTTGACAAATTACAAAAAAATAAAAAAATAAAAAGAAATAAAAAAATTGGAATTTGCTGCCAGGGACGGGTCTTATACGAGTCCATACGAGTTTGATGGGTTGTATGCATGTTGGAAATACTCAGAAGGGGGTGAATCAGTGTTTCTTTTCAATTGTTAACCAGTTAGATTCTACACAATTTAAAGTCAGAGAAATGAATAATTTTATTATTGAAATAATAAGGACAAATGATCCTTTTACAAATGAAGGTGTACAATGATTGCCAAGCACCAAGTTGGACTTAATGAGGCTCCGACCCTATCTTCACCAAGGCTCCAACCTTGAGTTTAGGGGCACCTACCCCAAGGACACCAATCCTTCTCTGATGCTTCACTGGACTTATTTGATCAAATACTTCATTTCACCAATCTGCACTATTCTGCACCATCTTCAATTCTGCACTGCTCCAAACACCAAATTATACCACTGATCTGTCTTCACACTTCCCAAGAAAAATTAGCACCACACTGCACCAAGTCTGCACCTGCTGCTTCACTGGACTTATGTGATCAAATACTTCATTTCACCAATCTGCACTATTCTGCACCATCTCCAATTCTGCACTGCTCCAAACACCAAACTATACCAGTGATCTGTCTTCAAAAATATGCTCAAAAGTGTCAACTGATCTACTTTACAAGAGGTCAATTAAGTCTGCACCAAATATGAATAGATATGCTCATAAGTTAGGCTTGTAGGTCTGTTTATTGCTGTAATTGTTGTTCCTGGTTAGAACAACTAACCCACTACTACAGCCTTCTTAAAACTGCCCAATCGATCCTTCCACAATTGCAGTCTCGCTTCAAGATGAAACCGGAGGGGCTACAAGGACCTAAAATTTTCTACATGGTATCGGAGCACTAATGAACATCAGCTGATAACCATTGAACCTACAACAAGCATAAAACTGCCCACATACCAAAGATTTGTGGTTGAGAGGGATGTGTTTGCACAATTTTTTGTGATTGTAATTTTTTTTTCCTTTGTTTGTGTTGGATCAGATGGCTATTCGTTTGAGGGTGGAGGATAGGCTGAGTGGGACTGAAAATTTTGGCCCATGGAAGGAGAGGATGGCTGTAGACAGTGACACAAACTTCAAGGGAGAGATAAGTACTTGGAGTGTATTTAATGTTATGCATTAATTCTCTAAGATGAGCAATACAACTGCTCTTCAAACTGATTTTTTGCACAAGGGTTTTTCCAGGGTCTGAGATTGGCCAAAAACAAGTGTCTTAAAATTCTGTGTGTGTGTTTGCTAAATTATTTTATTAGCTGAAAGTGAAGTTAAAAGTTGTGGTAGCCTAACAGTGTTTTGGTTTCAATTAATATTCTTGTTTAACTCAACAAATGTGAGATTTGTGGTTGAGAGGGTCAGATGGCTATTGGTTTGAGGGTGGAGGATAGGTTGAATGGGACTGAAAATTTTGGCCCAGGGAAGGAGAGGGTAGCAGTATACAATGACACAAACTTCAAGGGAGAGATAAGTACTTGGAGTGTATTTAATGCTATGTATTAATTCTCTAAGATGAGCAATTAAATTGCTCTTCAAACTGATTTTTTGCGCAATGGTTTTTCCAGGGTCTGAGATTGACCAAAAACAAGTGTCTTAAAATTCTGTGTGTGTTTGCTAAATTATTTTATCAGCTGAAAGCGAAGTTAAAAGTCATGGTAGCCTAGCAGTGTTTTGGTTTCAATTAATATTCTTGTTTAACTCAACAAATGTGAAATTTGTGGTTCAGAGGGATGTGTTTGCACAATTTTTTGGATTGGAATTATTTTTTGGGTTTGTTGATAGGCTCAGATGGCTATTGGTTTGAGGGTGCAGGATAGGTTAAGTGGGGCTGAAAATTTTGGTCCTGTTACTGCTCAAACTAGCAGAGGACCTAAAGGGGATCCCTAAAGGGAAACAAGTGGAGACTTAGCCTATTGTCACCTCAGCTAAGGCTCCCTTCTATTTACGGAATTTCACCGATGGGAGGAGACCCGATATATTATGGAGTCACGGATGGAGGATAAGTCAATGAATGATGTGGAGTGACCCAAACAATCCCTTTCCCAAAGATTTAGAAAGATAAGGCTTGCTTGCCTTCTAAGCAGAGTGCAACGTCTTCTAGGGAAATGAAGGGATGATTTAAGGATTGGTTTGATGTGATATGACTTGTGAGGGAACTTCCGAATCCCTAAAATCCTTATTGCAATTGGTATTCTCGATGGTTCTTGAAGAATTGTCTTTTCAAAGGAACGAGACCACACGGGACCAAGTGGCCTTGGTCTACAATAGGGGTAATGAGTATAGCAACCAATGATGTTCTTATCCTAGACAAGGTGGGGAAAGGATCAAAGCAAGAATTTTCATTTGAAGGTGTTGATTTGATCCTATGAGGTACTAGCCTTGGGGATGCTAAGACCAGTGTTCCACGGGGACTCGCCCCCCCCTCGGGGTCTAGTTTCCTCGCTCCCCCGCGCTTCGGGGACTTGGGGACGAGTAGGGGACGTTTCCCCACGCTCCCAAAATGGAGGAAACTCAGGGGGACGTGCCAGGGAAACGTTTCCTTTCCCTGAGGGGACGTTTCCCCACGCTCCTAAAAAATGGCCTTGTTTATAGTTTATGATTTAATAGACCTAAAGTGGTACAAAGCTACTCATGTTCTGTATGGGGATAACGTCTTGTGTTGTCTTTTGGTTTCAACGAGCGTTATTTTAGAGGGTCAGTATCCTGGAAATTTGCTGGACCATATAGCACGTACATGAATTTTCCCTTTTAAAACTTCTCCTTTTTTTCTCAAGTGATGGCTGGATTACAGTGGGGAGATAACTGGAGTGACAGGCAAAGAAATATGAGACATTCAGTTTGTGTTTTTAATTTGCATGACATTTGACATACAAACTATGGAAGCAGCACCTATGTCATGTGGGAAATAATTGGGTGGACTATAGACTAACATGCGTTTACTGCAAGCATGACAAAATACTATGGGCAGCAAGAAATCTCAGGAACTGTCGTTATATATGAATTTATACAGTTACAAAATTTACACAGAGCACAATTGCTCAGCTTGAATTCTCAGGTCTGAAAATTATTTTCACCCTTGAAATACACTGCTAGTTTGAAGTTTGAACTGCATGGCATTGCTCTAATAAGGTAGACAAATTATCCATGCCATCGTTGGTCCCCAAGTTGGTTCGCAGATGGTCATCCTGCAGTGAATGTCATTTGATAGTAAACTGTCAAAAACGCTTTCATGTGATCTTCTCATCTCTCCTGGAACTAAAACTCTTCTTTCAGCATATGGTGTACTGTCTATATTATATATAATATAACAAACTTTCTAGCTGTTGGATCCAATACAGCTGGACAACCCATTGCAGTTGCCCCTTCTACTGCCAATGCAGTGTTCCTGATCTGTTCATTTACCTTTTCACATAATTCAGTGGCTACCAATCCAGCTGAAGCTCTCCCTCTGTCTAACCAAAATCTAAATTAGAATTTGACCAAGCTGAATTAGAATTTTAAATTTATTATTTTATATGATATTATAAATTTGGATAATATCAAATGATATTCATATCAATGATCATGCTTTGCAGCTTTTCAATTCAAACCAAATTGTCATAGTGGACTCAATTAATAAATTATATTTTATATTTATAAATTTTTAAGACCCTGACGCTCCCCCACGTTTCCTAAAAAATGGTAGGGATCTTTTGCATAGGCCGCTCCCGCGCCCCCTCACTCCCTCGCCCCCTCGTCCCGGAACCTTGGTGGAACATTGGCTAAGACAAAGTTTGATATCGGAGCTAGGGCTTGGCTTTTCTCCCAACTCCACTGTTGGAATGGCTTCAAAATTGGAGAGCTTGAGGAAACACCAATGCATGAGATCCTAGGGGATCAAACTTTTTGGAAGGCTAGCTTGTCAGGAAATTGATGCCCTAGGTACCACAACTTGGCTAGACTTGGAAGAAGGTGAAAGAATGTGATTTTTGGTGACCACCTTTTGGTAGATCAGTGACTTAGTCTCTGGGAGAATGGAGTCTATGATGAATATGAGTAGGATTTCTTGATTCCCAGTCAAGGAGGCCTCAAAATCACTTTACTAGCCTTCTAGGTCAAGGAGAAGCAATCTTGCAGCTTTTATACTTCGACGTGCAAAGGAAATGGTTTATCAAGGTCAAATTCTTTGATAGAATTACCCCTAGGATATTTCATTCATATTACATTGCCCATACATTGAGAGATGCTATAATAGAGACAAAATTCCACAATTTTAAGTAGTAAGTGCATGCAACAATTAGCCCTAGAGCAACAAAAATCCTAGTCCAATGTATATGACAGAGTAAAACATGAATAACATTAAAAACATGGACTTACATGTATGAAAATATATCCAACCATTCACAATTGACAAGAGAGAAGCTCCAAGAGAAGATAGACCAATATCCGCACATCAAAATTCATGCATAAGGGTCCAATTCATCCTCTAGAAAAAGTGCAAAAATCTCAAGAGAGAGATAAGATCCTATCCAAAGTGATGATGAGCAAATGAGCTCATCTCACTTGTTTTTTTACACAAATTAGGAGTTCAAATTAGCTTCCTTGGCCTACATAAGCCCCAAAAATAAAATAATGTTCTAATAATTCAACTTTTGGTGACAAGCCCACCAAACTAGCTCATAAATGAAAAAGTAAGCCTCTCAAGAGGTCAAATAATAATCTATGCATGTCGTAGGGCCTTCTAAGAGGCCTAATGAGGTCCATGGGTGCCACAATGAAGAATAGGACCCTCAAAAGTAGTGGACGAGGGTTTGGCCCCTTGTAATAACCCGTGGTGCTCCAAATGACATGTGAGTCACACAAATGTCCTCATGGGTCTCCAAACAAATCGAAGATGCCCGTAGATCGCCTGCAAGGGCTAGGATGATGGTGTAGGTGATTCCACATCATCGTGCAAGTCTTGGATCATCTGCCAAGTGTATGGTGTAAATTTGGGGCCAGCTGGGCATGATGGATCAGGTGCGTCTTCCTTGTCCAATAAGGGAACCACAAGCAATCTCTAAATGCCTATGGGGATCCATGGAGTGCTGTTTGCTGGTGTGGAGGCCCATGGCTCTCAACGCACACCCAAGAAGTGCCAATATATTCCTCTGAAGGATTAGGACCCCATATAGGGAGATCAAACCCAAAATGGAGACCATCTGCAATCTTGCATAAGATCTAATGCGTCCCCTAGCCCTAGAGTACAACAAGTCATTAAAGAAATCGAGTAAATGAGCTTACCAAATCATGGACCACAGGTGGGGACTTCATAATGGCCTGTCCTTCCGTAATGGGCTTCAGGATATGCCAATGTCTCCTAAACTCCAAATGGGGTTAATCAATAATCCTATTAGGTGGTTTCTACTTCTAAAGGGGATGATATATTCAAAGTACATCATTCAAAAGGTGTTGGCATGTGACAGATAGGTGAATGAAGTGGGGGATGAGAATGGACAACCCTGGGTCACATGTTGGGCCACAACGGTAGCTAATAAGAGGGAAACCCACAATGCATACCTTTAGGTTCGGGAGGCCCACCTTCGAAGATACGATCATGGCAGATGGGCGAGGGACCACGTGGCTAGCTCAGGTGGTACAGAAATGGCACAATGAGCCAGTTGGTGGTTGCAAGGGGCTATTGGCTGCCGATTGAGTACCATATTGGAGAAAATATTTCTCCTAGGGATGTTAACCACAAAATGGTGGGTAACATGCCCATGGAAGGAGAGGATAGCAATAGACAGTGACACAAACTTCAAGGGAGAGATAAGTGCTTGGCGTGTATTTAATGCTATGTATTAATTCTCTAAGATGATCAATAAAACTATTCTTCAAACTGATTTTTTGCATAAGCGTTTTTCCAGGGCTTGAGATTGACAAAAAACAAGTGTCTTACAATTCCGTGTGTGTGTTTGCTAAATTATTTTATCAGCTAAAAGTGAAGTTAAATGTAGTGGTAGGCTAGCAGTGTTTAAGTTTCAATTTAATATTCTTGTTTAACTCAACAAATGTGAAATGAAGGGGTTGGGCATTAAACGATGATAAGCAAAACAAACTGAAACCAGAGGGGCTATAGAGACCTAAAATTGTCTACATGGTGAAATCAATTGATTGAGCTAACGTTTGGGGCTTAAGCCAATTAATGTATATTTACACATATTGTCATGAATCTTTTGTATCATCACATTCAAATTTATTCAATTTTGAGTTATCTCATATGAGCTCCTCTTCCCTCTTCAATTGGGATTTGATGTTTATTTAGCTATGTTTCACTAAGTTTTTGACACTGGGAGCTCAAGACTGGGGAGACCTATAAGGGGGACATGTGGGAACACCCCCAAATTTTAGGGAATCTCAGGGGGGATAGGGGGACGTCGAGGTCCCTAGCATAGCCCCCCCCTCTAAAATTATAAAGATAAAAATAATAATGATAACATTCATACCATGCAAATTCATCATTGTGTAATTTGGTGGAAACATTAATCTTTACCAATCTAAAATCTTGAAAAGTGTTCAAGTTTGTTGAATTCTGAATCGGATATGAAATTCTCTTTTCTCCATATGAAGTTTGATGAGGTTGGAACCACTCTTGAACATCCTGAAACAATTAGTGGTAACATTAAAAATTTAAGCAAAAGGGTACAAAAGGTAAGATAAAGGAATATGCCACTTTTACTCAATTACCAAGGTCATAGACTCAAAGCTCTATCTGTTGTCTTTGTTCTATCTTCATGGGTTGTCAAACAAAAAGTCTTGGTGAGGATGGGGGGAGGGGAAAGCACCTAGGTGTGCACATTTTGGGGAAGGGGGACACCTAGAGATCCCCCTTTTGGGGAAATGCATTGCCCATACTAGGGAAATGTTTCCCTTTGTTTCCCCCAAAGGGATTGTTGGTTATGGAGCTTGATTATCTTTTTGGTTTTTAGCTACATTCAGACTCTACTTAATGATGGAGGGTGTAGGAGGGCTTGCCCCCATACTAGTGTTGCAACGGGTTCCAAAGGGGGTAGTGCAATTCATTGGAGTCCCCTTTGACAAAGATTTGGCGGCAAGGCCCGTGAAGAGAGTTTTTTTGGGAAAAATTGCCTTGTAAATCATTGTAATTTCATAGTCAATATGGACTATTTATCATTAGGTTATAGGTAGATTTTATGTTAGGGTTTTTTGCCTGGAAGGCAACTGTCTTTTTATGAGGCAATTGCATTACAACCATGTATTATTCAAATAACATTGTAATTGAGAGAGAGGACACTGTCAGAGAGAGAAGAGGAGGTTGCAATGGATCTTTTATAGGTTGTGTTGTCGCTCGGATTGTACAAGCACCACGACAACTGCTCAAGGCAGGGGCTGTCACTTTGATCCCCGCCCACTCCGTTCTAGATGTCTCCCAACAATAGGCTATGGGGGGTAGTTCCTATGGAAATGAGGTGGAGGAATACAAATTGGGAACCAACTTGTTCGGGAGACACAGTTGAGTGGCGTAGCTACTTTGTAGAATTTAGCAAGATTAAAGATTTGATTAAATTTAATAATGAGACCAATGCTTGATGGAGTCAAAACCTCTTGCTTATTAAGAATTATAGCCAAGCAACTGGATGAACAACTACCACTTATATGATGAACTAACCTATATGTTAAATTATGGTATGTTCTATGCTTCAAGCAATTTACTTCTTTTCTTCTTATTAGCCACTGATTAGCAATAACATATACATTAAGTAAAGTGCAAATAAAACATTAAACGATCGACAGAAAACAAGCCAAGACAAAAGACACAAGATGTGGCGGCTAGCTAGGGACAAACCCCAATGCCGGGAAACCCTTTGATCAAATCTTCTTTTATCTTCAATAGTTCAACAGAGAGAAATAGTACAAAATCAGAATTCTGTAATTTTATATCAGTAGCAGCAAACCCTAAATCAACAAAGTCAATATGGACCATTTATCATTAGGTTATAGGTAGATTTTAGGTTAGGGTTTTTTGCCTAGAAGGCAACTCTATTTTTATGAGGCAATTGCATTACAACCATGTATTATTCAAATAACATTGTAATTGAGAGAGAGGACATTATCAAGAGAGAAGAGGAGGTTGCAATGGATGTTTTGTAGGTTGTGTTGTCGCTCAGATTGTACAGGCACCACGACAACTACTCAGGGCGGGGCTATCACTCTGATCTCCGCCCCCTCCATTCTAGCTGTCTCCTAACAACAGGCTATGGGGGGTAGTCCCTATGGAAATGAGGTGGAGTAATACAAATTGGAAACCAACTTGTTCAGGAGACACAGTTGAGTGGCGTAGCTACTTTGTATAATTTAGCAAGATTAAAGCTTTGATTAAATTTAATAAAGAGACTAGTGCCTGATGGAGTCAAAACCTCTTGCTTATTAAGAATTATAACCAAGTAATCGGATGGACAACTGCCACTTATATGATGAACTAACCTATATGTTAAATTATGGTATGTTCTATGCTTAGAGCAATTTAATTATTTTCTTCTTATTAGCCACTGATTAACAATCACATATACATCAAGTAGAGTGCAGATAGAACATTAAACGATCGACGGGAAACAAGCCAAGACAAGAAACACAATATGTGGTGGCTAGCCAGGGACAAACATCAATGTGGGGAAACCCTTTGATCAAATCTTCTTTTATCTTCAATTTTTTAGCAGAGAGAAATAGTACAAAATCAGAATTCTGTAGTTTTATATCAGCAGCAACAAACCCTAAATCAACGAAGTCAATATGGACCATTTATCATTAGGTTATAGGTAGATTTTAGGTTAGGGTTTTTTGCCTAGAAGGCAACTCTCTTTTGACGAGGCAATTGTATTACAACCATGTATTATTCAAATAACATTGTAATTGAGAGAGAGGACACTGTCAGGGAGAGAAGAGGAGGTTGCAATGGATGTTTTGTAGGTTGTGTTGTCGCTTGGATTGTACAGGCACCGTGACAACTGCTCAGGGTGGGGGCTGTTACTCTGATCCTCGCCCACTCCATTCTAGCTGTCTCCTAACAACAGGCTATGGGGGGTAGTCCCTATGGAAATGAGGTGGAGGAATACAAATTTGGGAACCAACTTGTTCAAGAGACACAGTTGAGTGGCGTAGCTACTTTGTAGAATTTAGCAAGATTAAAGATTTGATTAAATTTAATAATGAGACCAGTGCCTGATGGAGTCAAAACCTCTTGCTTATTAAGGATTATAACCAAGTAATCGGATGGACAACTGCCGCTTATATGATGAACTAACCTATATGTTAAATTATGGTATGTTCTATGCTTAGAGCAATTTAATTATTTTCTTCTTATTAGCCATTGATTAACAATCACATATACATCAAGTAAAGTGCAGATAGATCGTTAAATGATCGACAGGAAACAAGCCAAGACAAGAGACACAAGATGTGGCAGCTAGCCAGGGACAAACATCAATGCGGGGAAACCCTTTGATCAAATCTTCTTTTATCTTCAATAGTTTAGCAGAGAGAAATAGTACAAAATTAGAATTCTGTAGTTTTATATCAGCAACAACAAACCCTAAATCAACGAAGTCAATATGGACCATTTATCATTAGGTTATAGGTAGATTTTAGGTTAGGGTTTTTTGCCTAGAAGGCAACTGTCTTTTTACGAGGCAATTGCATTACAACCATGTATTATTCAAATTACATTGTAATTGAGAGAGAGTACACTGTCAGGGAGAGAAGAGGAGGTTGCAATGGATGTTTTGTAGGTTGTGTTGTCGCTTGGATTGTACAGCCACCGTGACAACTGCTCAGCGTGGGGGCTGTTACTCTGATCCCCGCGCACTCCGTTCTAGCTGTCTCCCAACAACAGGGTATGGGGGGTAGTCCCTATGGAAATGAGGTCGAGGAATACAAATTGGGAACCAACTTGTTCAGGAGACACAGTTGAGTGGCGTAGCTACTTTGTAGAATTTAGCAAGATTAAAGATTTGATTAAATTTAATAATGACTCCAGTGCCTGATGGAGTCGAAACCTCTTGTTTATTAAGAATTATAGCCAAGTAACTAGATGGACAACTGCTGATTATATGATGAACTAACCTATATGTTAAATCATGGTATGTTCTATGCTTAGAGCAATTTACTTTTTTTCTTCTTATTAGCCACTGATTAGCAATCACATATACATTAAGTAAAGTGCACATAGAACATTAAACGATTGATAGAAAACAAGCCAAGACAAGAGACACAAGATGTGGCGGCTATCCAGGGACAAACCCCAATGCGGGGAAACCCTTTGATCAAATCTTCTTTTATATTCAATAGTTCAATAGAGAGAAATAGTACAAAATCAGAATTCTATAATTTTATATCAGCAGCAACAAACCCTAAATCAACAAAGTCAAACTTAGTCAAATGAGATGAAATTGACCTCCAATATGCTTGGTCAATTTCCCGGTCAACTAGTCCTCGAATAACCTGAAGAAGCAACCCATAAATAGTCCCAAAAGCACAGTGAAATTGCTGTTGATTGAGTTCAACCTACTGCCCCAAACTAGGGCAGTCAACGTTGGTCAAACCAGAGGTCAGATTGCCTCGGTTTTTGTGCCAAAATCTGCGGTCTGCCTAGGAGATGCAGCCACACCAAAACCGCACTCTTCTAAGGTCAACGCTTGGTCAACGTTGGTGAAAGAGACCTTCAACAACTTCTGCATCCTTCTTTCTGCATCTTCCTTGCCCTTCTACGTCCTTCTTCTTCCCACGTGTGAGCTGCTCCTTGTGTAACTCAAAGCTAAGGAGAGAGAGAGAGAAGAATGAGATGAGATGAGATGAGTTAATAATGAAGAATCATATTTAGTGATTTACGCAGAAAATTCCAGGAGGTGAAATTTTAGATCTAAGCTAGATTCTTGATGTCCAAGTGGCCAAATTTTAGGAAAATTCAAATTTTGCAATTTAAGTGTATTTTTGACCAATTAGATGTGTTTTAGAGCACATATATCATTGTTATAAAAATAACAATTACAACAGAAATAAAACACTGAGAAAACTAGGGTTTAGAGAGCAAAGTCTAGGCCCAAGGCCTTGAAGATCTCTTTGTCCACATTTGCTAAAATTTTAGGATGAACTTGCCACTTGAAAATCAAATTTTTTGAGGCGAAAAGCCTGCAAAACTACCAAGAATTCAGTCCAGAAAATTCAGAGATGGATTTAGGGCAAACTAGGGCTAACGCTAGGCCCAGTAGGGCTAGAGTTGAGGGCTAAGGAGGTTGGGAGGCCACAGAAAGGTCAAAGGAGGAAGGAGGAGGTAAAGAAAGGCCAACGCTGGAGAGAGAAAGCCTTAAAGGGCCAAAAAGAGCCCTAAAGGCTACGACTAGGCTTTGAGGCAACCATTTGGGGTAGAGGAGGGAAGTAGAGGCCTCCTAAGGCCAAGGCTAGGCCTTCTAAGGCCTAAAGACCCCAACGCAGGGCGTAGGAGAGAAGGTTGAGGCCCCGAGAGGGTACGACCTGCCATAAAATGGGCCGAAAAGATGACGTAGAGGGCTGGGAGGCTGACGCAAGCCAAGAGGAAAAGGACGCTGGCCTTGGAGAGACCGGATCTGGGCCCGGGAGGCCGAGAAAATGAAACCTTGCTTCAATTTTTTTTTCTCTTCTAGATTTGAATTTTGATGAAAAATTTTTAGTGGCTGGCCTTGCAATTTTTTTCGAGAAACTAGATCTTACCCTCAAAAGCCTAGATCTAGCTCTACTGCAGCCTCTTCATCTTACCCTCAAAGGCCTAGATCTAGCTCTACTTCAGCCTCTTCATCTTACCCTCAAAGGCCTAGATCTAGCTCTAGTATCTACTTCAGTCTCTTCTCTTGATTTCACCTACAAGAAATTGCAATAAAATACCCAAAACCCCAAATATATACAAAATCTAAAAACCCCAAAATCCCAATTAGCAAAAAATAATTTACAATTAGGGCCAAACTCCATGTGGGTCACCTTATTTATTGCAACTGATATTTTTCTTAGACTCCTCTTGTCGAGAGGTGTAGGATTGATCTAAAGATCATCCGATTCCGACAAGTATTTATGGAGATATGAATTTATTTTTATTTACTTGACAAATTGTGAAGGCCAGCCAACAGCTAAATGTGTGGCACACATGCCCAACAAATCATGTAAGTACAAGTGAGGTTGATTCATTATCAACTCATCTCATCTTCTCCCTCCTCATCTTATTGGGCCAGCAAAGGAGCAACTTCTCTCACACGTGCAAGAAGAAGGATGAATTAGGGCAGTGTTGACTGATTTAGGGTAGCATTGACTTTTTGGGCATCATTGACTTTTCTAAGGCTACGTTGACTAAGTGTTGGGATGTTTTATGGAGCATTGACCAAACATTAGCCTAGGGTTGACTTGCGCTGACTTTTTGGGGGTTGCGTTGACCAACATTGACTGGTTAGGGCTGACTGCAGATTGCTGAACTTTGATTGCTGTTTGACTAAGTATTGCGAACTGTTTTGGGCTGCTGAAGATAGCTGTTGAAGACAAAGTTCTTCAAGTTGATTAGAAGTCAATCCGGGGCTATTTCGACCAAGTTTGACTTCATTGATTTAGGGTTTGCTGCTGCTGTTATAAAATTACAAAATTCTAAATTGTACTATTTCTCTCTATTGAATTATTGAGGATTAAAGAAGAATTGATCAAAGGGTTTCCCCGCATTGGGGTTTGTCCTTGGTTAGCTGCCACATCTTGTGTCTCTTGTCTTTGCTTGTTTTCTGTCGATCGTTTAATGTTTTATCTACACTTTACTTTATGTTTATGTTATTGCTAAACAATGGCTAATAAAAATATCTGAAGTAAACTGCTCTAAGCATAGAACATACCATAATTTAACAATTTAGGGAAAACTAGGGCTAACGCTAGGCCCAGTAGGGCTAGCGTTGAGGGCTAATGGGGTTGGGAGGCCAGAGAAAGGTCAAAGGAGGAGGTCAAGAAAAGCCAATGCTGGAGAGAGAAAGCTCTAGAGGGCCAAGAAGAGTCCTAAAGAGGCAACCGTTTGGGGTATCGGAGGGCAGTAGAGGCCTACTAAGGCCAAGGCTAGGCCTTCTAAGCCCTAAAGACCCCAACACAGGGCCTAGGAGGGAAGGTCGAGGCTCCGAGAGGTGACGACCTGCCTTAAAATGGGCTGAAAAGATGACGTAGAGGGCTGGGAGGCTGACGCACGCTAAGACGAAGAGGACACTAGCCTTGGAGAGACCGGATCTGGGCCCGGGAGGCCTAGAAAATGAAACCTTGCTTTAATATTTTTTTTCTCTTCCAGATCTAAATTTTGCTGAAAAATTTTCAATGGTTGGCCCTGCAAAATTTTTCTAGAGACTAGATCTTACCCTCAAAGGCCTAGATCTATCTCTACTTCAGCCTCTTCTCTTGATTTCACCTGTAAAAAATTGCAATAAAATACTCAAAACCCCAAATATATACAAAATCTAAAAACCCCTAATTCCCTATTAGCAAAAAATAATTTACAAAATGCTTTTACTAATATACAAGGGTTTTGATTTTTTTTTTTGAGAGATAATTGTTTTTTATGGATATTTTCTTTGATAAATGGTTAAAATATATTTTAGAAACCCAATGCACACTAAAGCCTTAATGAAGATTAAATCCACCACATAAATATTTGGGATCCAAGCAAAGTTGGTTCCTGCCCATAGTTTGTGAACTTAGAGACCAATGACCGAAGTACCTGCAAACACTATGTGTTTATCTCAAGAAAATCCATTAATAATATGGCGAATCAAATCATCTAAGATTAACCCAAAACTATCAATAAAATGACTTTATCTCCATCTATTGAAAAAAATGGATCTTATCATTTACCAGTACAACATAGGAAAGCCCATAGTCAGTACATATCACAAATCAAAGAACATGAAACATCTTGAATTGCACCCCAAAGTCTTTATTATGATAGAAATAAAAGTTCCTGACGGAACAATAATGTTACATCAATGCTTCAACAATAATTTCTTAGCCCTAAATCAGATGGCTAGAGTAATTTAGATAAATTTTCAAAGTGGAAAAATAACGGCTAGTTTGATTCAGTGTTTTATAACCCGCCCGGGTCACAACCAACCCGGCCGAGTCAATCCGGGTCGATAGGTTGGTTGCTGACCCGGCCTTTGAAACGACCCGGTCGGCCGAGTCAGCAATGCCTGGCCGAGTCATCCGATGACTCGGCCGGTCATTGCTGACTCGGCCGACCCGGTAGGGTCCGCTAAAAAACGGCCGGGTCACTGGCAAATTGAAACGGACGCAACAACAGATAAAAAAACGGTTTTTTTGGGGTTTTGGAATTGGTTTTAGGGTTTTGGTGGACTCCAAACAGGATTATAACATTTCTAAAACATCTTTGGGGTCCATATCCCCCTCCCAAAAGCTATTTAACTCACCCAAGACCTCTCATTCTCACACAGCAGTCTTGTGCATTTGAGTGAGAGTCTTCTTTGAGAGTTAGTGAGCAGTTCTTGAGCTTGTTTTGGAGCAGCACTTGAGGAGTCTTGGAGGAGCATTGTAGCTGGAGTGAGGAGCTTCTTGGGCAACCATTTGGAGCAGCATTGAGGAGCTGATTCTTGGAGCAAGCTTGAGGAGGCAGTTTGTGCCTGGAGGTATTTTTTCACCTCTATAAATCTGTTTTTGATTAGTAAATTTGAGGTGCATATCTAGAAAGTTTAGAGACTGTTTTTTGTCAAATAAATGAACATTGAATCAAGGTTTTTTTTTTTTTTCATTTTCAGATTGTTTGCTTTCATTCCCTATTCCAAAAATGGCACCTAAAGCAAGAGATGCTGCATGGGCATATGTTGAAATGGTTGATAGTTCAATGCATTGCAAATTTTGCCATAGGTTAATTAAGGATGGTCCAGGGGGCATTAATAGGCTGAAGCTACACTTGGCAGGGATTAGAGGCCAAATTACCCCATGTGAATCACCTGAACTTGGGGAGGTTAGGGAGACTATGTTGGCCAGCATTGAGAAATTTAAACAAGATAAGGCTAGGCAAAAAGAATTACAGGCTGAAATTGGGAGGAAGAGGGAGATACAAAGAATGATGGCTGCCAACCCCCATTATGATTTTGAGGGTTCTTGCTCTATCCCTCAAACCAATGCATCCAATCCTTTCCGATATGTTCCTCCTATTCAAGATAAGGGAAAGGGTAGAATGAAAAAGGGTGACCGTGATGTGACTATCAAAAGTTTTTTCACTCCGGCCTCCTCTCCATCAGATGCACATGGTCCTGAAATTGTTAGACCTCAAATGCAACCCACTTTAGATGACCATTGGAAGAAAGAATTGAGGGAGACTGCTTGTGATTACATAGCTAGATGGTGGTATGATGCTGATATTCCCTTTAATGCTGCTCG
>APFE030345781.1:70817-108451 GCA_000404065.3 Pinus taeda
AGACATTGATCCAACGTCAGATTGGGTAGTGGAGAGTTGTCCAGCAGAGTTTGATCTTGATGAGGATCTTGGTTTAGATATCGATTTGGAGATGGAAGCTGCAGTTCAACATGTTCAGTTGAATGCAGATCCATCAGCGTCAGTCTCACAGCCGGCAAGGACTCCAGCTTCCTCTTCTCAGCCTGAGCCACGACAGAAGCACAACCGCATAGCTACTCTATCTCAGCGTGCATCTACTGGTACCACAGCTACAGTTGCAGTTGGAGATGATGATGATGAGGAGGAGCCATGGGCAGGGGGCTCTGACTCTGATGATGATGATGATCCAGAGATTGATCGACATGATCTTGGCTCCTCTGGCAGTAGCTACTAGCTACCACTGACCAGTAGTACTTTTGTTGTAGACTTGTAGTCTTGTAGAGGCCATTTCTAGCCTCCTTGGTTATGTGTTTTTTGTTTTGAGTCTTTGATCATGTATGACAGTTGACTATGTATTGCCATTGGGTACCATTTTGATATAATGGATTCGTTCATGAGCCTACTTTGATCATATGTTGTCTTCCATCTATATTATAATGTTGTGTGTTTGGAAACATGAATGAAAATCTTTAAAATTATGTTTAAAACCTTCAAAATTATGTTTTTTATCAAAAAACTAAATATTTAATGTATTTTTTACAACGACCGAGTCATTGAAAACGAGTCGGCCGAGTCATTACCGAGTCGGAGTCGGAGTCGGAGTCATTGCTCGGCCGAGTCGGAGTCGGAGTCGGAGTCTTAAAACATTGGTTTGATTGATCCTTGTCAAAATAATCTCGGCTGTCGAAAAATACTTGATCATCTTGTAATCTTAGGTGTTAAATTTTTATTATTGAGGAATTTTCGAATTTATCATTTAATTCCGTTTTTATTGGCTCAAAATTAATTACTTTGAGCTAATTTCTTAAAAAAATTGACTTTGACTTAACCATCAAGTTTCAAGGGTCCAATTTTTCTTGAAATATCCAATACTCTCTTGGTGAAGGACCTCCAAAACTTAATTATTTTAAGACCCATGAATTTTGCCACTTGGAGAATTTAATTTCTCTAGATTTTTAATTTTGACTCTAATTAATTAAATTTGTAGTTTAGGATTTTAATTTAATTTTGCTAGAAAATTTAATTAATTGACACTTGAGGGGATTAATTATTTTTTCCTCCCTCTAATATTTTAGCCATGATTTCTAAGTATGAGAGACCATGCATTAAAATATTTTTTACATAAGGGTTTTTACAATTCAACCCCTCAAATGGGGAATACTCGTTCGGCTTAGACCCTAAAATTATATACTCAATTTTGTGACATTATATGATCTAGTAGAACAAGTGATTTGTAATAAAATAGTTTAGCCAATTAGCTTAAATTATTACCAAATCACTTTTACATAAGACTTGACTAGAACACTAGGATTCACCTTAGATTTTGACAAAGAACTCCACTCTAGCGTTGGGGTGAGGTTGGAGGGAAAAACTCTGCTGGCCATCCGTGTTTAGAAACACAAATGAACCAGTGAGACAAAAAACCTTCTAGGATGAAACTTTTTCCAAAATAATAGGCTTACCTAGGTTGTTACATATATTTATGGTCTTACTAGCATCATTTACATTACATAACTTGTAGAATGGGTTTATAATGATACATAAACTACTGATAGATGATCTAATCATGTTGAAAAAAATTGTACTTCCGCTTCCTTGGAACTTTGACAAAAACTGTGCAATAGGTTGTAATCCCTTCATTTTGCTATATGGAATAAAAGGAAGGATTGGTTGTTTCTTTGTGGGTGTAGCCCAAATCACGTGAACCATGTATTGTTTCATTCTATGTTTTATTTCCCCATTCATTTTGATTTTATTACTCTGTGATTTTATTCCTAACAACTATTATCAAAGTCAAAGGTTTATTTGGATGATAAAACTCATAGGAAAAGATTGTTCTTGGTTTGAGTGGGAGCAATGGCAGAAAAAGGTTTTAGGGTCGAGAAGTTTAATGGCCAAAACTATTAGCTATGGAAGACGCAAATGGAAGATTATCTATATCAAAGAATTATTTTCTACCATTGGTTGAAATAGCAAAGAAGCCAACCACTGTGAAAGATGAAGAATGGGACTGGCAGCAATACAATTGTGCCTGATAGCATCAGTGTCTTCCAACATTCCGAAAGAAAAGACAACAGAGGGTTTGATGATAACATTGGCTAAACTGTAGGAAAAACCGTCAACTTCCAACAATGTAATTCTTATGAAGCATTTATTTAAAATGAAGATGTTAGAAGGTGAGTCTTTTGTGTATCTTTTAAATGAATTTAACACAGTCACTAGTCAATTAAGTTTTATATGCTGGAATTTCCAAGTCTGACACGTTAGAAACCTTTCATGCAATTCACTGATTTATTCCTACCTACTTGTTCTGTTAATTAACAAGTTATTTACCATGTAAATACTAGAAATAAATACAAATGCATGCTCAACACATTACATATCATCAACTGGAGGAAATAGAAATAAGCACACAAGTGACACCGTTGTTTTTGGACTAATGTCTCCGGAAAAACCCAATGCGGAAAACTAGTGCAACGATCTGAGGGTTTGATTTATTAAGCAGTTTCAGAATACAATCTGGGTGCCAAATCCGGCCCACCCAACAGATAAAAATCTCGGCAGTAGTACCTCTCTACTCAGAAGCAGATATTCCAGTTGAAACCCCGGATAAACACTCCGGAAGTTCCACAACTCCAATCTGCCCCACGAAATCCCAGCGTTAGCCTCTAGGGACCGCGTTAGCCTCTCTCTGGCCCAACGTTAGCCGAACGTCGCTCTAGCTTGGTTTGCATCAGCCTTTGGAGGCATTGCGTCAGCCGTCTGGTCCTCTGTGTCACCCACGTTGGCCCTCTGAGGCACTGCGCAGCTCCTCGCTGGCTTTGCGTGAGCCTTGGCTGGCTCTGCGTGAACCCTGGGCTGCTTCTGCGTCCCTCTCTCCGGCTACTGCGCTGATCTTCCTGATGCTATCTTTGCCTCTCTGCTTCTGTATTCACTGCCCCTCAGCTGCAACTCCGATCACTTTCTCAACTTTCTTAGCAAACCCAACCCTAGAAAGTCGAAATCTTGATCTTTTGGTGTATTCTCCAAGTGACCCTCAAGCCTCCTCTTATACTTTTCTTGTTGACAAATCAACGGCCAAGATTAAGTCCCTAATCAACGGCTAAGATTAGATCTGGCTTGATCCATGACTTTTGGACCATTCTAACACAGTTTTATATTAATTCACATGAATATTTTATTTTCCCTAAGTTTAGACTTAGGGATTCCATTAAAAATATTAATTATTTTAATATCTCCCAAACTGTTTAGAATCTGCCCAAATCCTTTCTGGGTATTGGAGATCTCATGTGCCTTAGTCTCTCCACCAATTTTCGTGGTTAGAACACATCTGATACTACCCCAAATCAACACTATAGGAGTAAATTTTGATTATGAGGTTAGGGCTCTTTTGATTTTGTGCCCATTGCCAAAAAGCTTGAATGGCTTGGTCATGACTATGAGTAATTTTGTTATCTGGTTCAAACACTTTAAAGTTTGATGAAGTTGTTAATTCTATCCTTAGCGAGGAAATGCGATGGAGAAGCACAGGTGAGATGTCAAGTAATGTTTTCACTATAGAGAATAAGGGAGGACAAAAGGAGACATGAAGGAGCCTAGGGAATTGTGGAAAGTCTAAGAAGGAAAAATCCAAATCCAAAGGGAGGTTGGAATGATGGTATTTCCTAAAGGCCACAAGAAGAAATATTGTTGGTCTCTAAGAGAAAACAAGGAGATGGACAACAGGAGAATAACACGGAAGCAAATGTAGTAGGTGATGTGTTACAAGATGCTTTAATCCTTTAGTAGATACATTGCTAATTCTTGGGTGATAGAATCAAGGGCTTCATTTCTTGCCACACCCTATAGGAAATATTTTCAGGATTATGTTTTGATTTTGGACAGGTTTATTTGGGTGATGATGAACCATGCAAAATTGTTGGAAAGGGTAAGGTATGGATAAGATTATTACAGAATGGAAGTCAATTGTTGTTGAAAGAGGTAAGGCATGTTCCTAAGATAAGAAGAAATCTAGTTTCAACAGGGCAGTTGGGAAGTGAAGGTTGTATAGTCACATTCACATTACAGGAAATTCATGGAAGGTCACTAGAGGATCTATGATAATAGCAAAAGAAGAGAAGGTAGGTACATTGTATCTATATATTGGTAATGTTGACCTTTGTATTGCTTTAGCTTCTACAGGAGCAGATACAATGTTGTGGCATCATAGGCTCGGGCACATGAGTGAAAAGGGGATGTAGATTCTCCACTCGAGGAAATTATTCCCAAGATTTGAAGAAGGTTGTTTTAGACTTCTGTTAGCATTGTGGCTATGGAAAACACAAGAGTTAAATTTTTCAATGTTGGAAAGGAAAATAAGAGTGAAAAGCTAGAGCTTGTGCATACAAATGCATGGAGACAGGCTCAAATATCATCTCTTAGCGGCTCTTATTATTATGCTACTTTTATTGATGATGCAACTAAGAAAACTTGAGTTTATTGTATTAGAAACAAATCTGATGTCTTTGATACTTCTAAGAAATGAAAAGCTTTGGTTGAGAAGGAAACAAGAAATAAGTTGAATTGTCTCAAATGAAATAATGGAGGTGAATATTGTAGCTAAGAGTTTGATAATTGTTCATACCATGGGAATTGTAGTGAGAAGACAGTGCTAAAAACACCACAAGGAAATAATGTGTTTGAAAAGATGAACAAGACAATCATGGAACGTGCAACGAGTTTGAGATTGCATGTAGGATTGCCATTATAGTTTTGGGTAGATGTTGCCGATATTGCTGTTCACTTAATAATAAATAGAGGGTGTTCAAGTTCCTTGGATGATGGCATTCCATAGGAGGCATGGAAAAGTAAAAAGATATTTGTCCATATTGATAGAGAAAGTAGAACAAAGCTTGAGGTGAAATCCAAGAAGTGTACTTTTTTTGGCTATTGAGTTAATAATTTTGGATAGTGCTTATGGGATTGTGAAAATTACAAAACCATTAGGAGTAGAGATGTGGTATTCAATAAGAAGGTCATGTACAAATATCAATTACAGAAAAAGAAATAGGAGAATGAAAACATAAAATACACAATGCTTGATGAGATCACAAAAGAATAAATTCCAAAGGTTCTAGAAAATTGAAATGTTCAAAAACAACCGAAGCAGTAGGTACCTTAGTCTCCTAAAAGTGTTTTTAGAAGATCAACCAGGTTAAGTAGATCCCATGAATGATACTCTCCTTTATTGTATTACGAATTGTTGATTGATTCTGGTGAACCACCAAGATATGAAAAAACTATGCAAGGAGAAACTAGAAATAAATGGGAGCAAGGCATGAAAGAAGAGATGGACTCTGTGATACATGACTTGGGACTTGGTTGTATTTCTTGTAGGTAAAAGAGCGTTGCAGAGTAAATGGGTTTACAACTTGAAGGAAGAAGACAGAGTCAAAAAGAGGTACAAGGTCATACTTGTTGTAAAGGGGTTTGCATAGAAGAAAGATATATATTTTGATGAAATTTATTCTTCTATTGTTAAATTGACTTCAACTAGAACTATTTTAAGTGTAAAAGCATTAGAAGGATTGTATCTTGAGCAATTAGATGTAAAGGCATTTTTTTCCATGTGGACTTGGAGGAAAAGATTTATATGCAACAACCATAGGGATATGAGGTCAAAGGGTCAAACTAGCATGTAGATTGAAGAAGAGCTTGTTTAGTTTAAAGCAAGCAGTAAGGCAGTGATATTTGAAGTTTGACAAGTTTATGAAAAAATAAGGTTATAGTAGATGTCAGTCTGACCACTGTGTTTATTTTAAGAGACTAGATAATGACCGTTATAGTATCTTGCTATTGTATGTAGATGACTTGCTTGTTGTAAGCACTAACATATAGGATATAAATGAGTTAAAAAAAAATTAACTAATTCATTTGCTATGAAGGATTTGGGTGCTGCAAAGAAAATCCTTGGTATGAGAATAACAAGAGATAGGAGAAATCATAAATTAACATTGTCTCAGAGTGAGTACATAGAAAAGGTTTTGGAAATATTTAAAATGAAAGATGCAAAACTAGTTAGTACACTTTTGGCTAGCCATTTCAAACTGACTAAGGAGATGTGTCCCAAGGAAAAAGAGGAGATGGTCTACATGTCCAAGGTTGCATATTCATTAATGATTTTTAGCTTGATGTATGTGATGGTGTGCACAAGGCCAAATATTTACAAGTAGTGGGAATTGTGAGTAGTTATATGAACAATCCAAGTTAAGAATATTGGAAGTAAAGTGGATTATCGGGTATTTGGGAGGTACTACCACTAAGGGATTATGATTTGGAGGTTCAAATGTTGTTCTATGTGAAATTTTCGTTAAATTGCAACAAATAGAAATTTATTCTTCTAAATGATTAATTATGTAGTTTGTTTGCTACAACAAACAACAAATAAATCACACTTCAATTCTTCATAGATAAAAAATGCTACAGAAAATAAACAGTAATTGAGAAGTATAGATATGCACACCCATAAAATTTGACAGATATTTCACAGAATTGTCCCTGGAAAAACCCAATGCGGGAAAATCGGTGCAATAGATGAGGGTTTTATTATTATGTAGCAGTCAAAATTCTAAGTACAATATGGATGCCAAAAGTTGGAAATCCTTAGCAAGAAAATCTGGCAAAATTATTGAGGGTATTTCTCCCTCCTCTATGGGCCATCACGACACAACACGCCTAAAAAAACTGGACACAACACGCCTCAAAAAAACCGGCAATCTAAAACCCCAGCGTAGGCCTATGCAGTAAGTTACACTCTTGGAATTTACCTTTGAGTTTGATGTCCTGCCTACTGCTGCTGTTGAAAGTGATCCTCCGACCCTTTGGAAGCTGAATCGACCCCCTACTTAGCCAAATTGATTTGCCACTCTGAAGCTGCTGGCGCAATCCCTGCACAACCTTTAGTGGAATAAGTCGACCACTAGCTATTGCCTCTTCGGAACTGGAAATCTTCCTCCAGACTCACTATCTCTTCCCCTCATTGACCCTGCGTTCCCTATGGCTGAAACTCCTCTTCCCTGCTCAGTTGTTGCTGTTGGATAGCTCGATCTGCCAAGGAAATTGATCTCTAGTGTCTATAGCTCCAACCCCATCGACCTCCTCTTATAATCTCTCGCTGGTGAACCATCGACCATGAGTAAATCCTCATCAGTGGCTAAGATCATCTCTGAGTCGATCCATGTGAGTTTCTAGAGAAATCTCACGTTCCTCAATTAACCACTGTTAATTAATCACTTTTCCTAAGTTAGAATTAGGAATTATTTAATTATTGACTAATTAACTTAATGGAGCCATCTCTAGGTGTTTTCTCTTGAAACTTTTTCTGGGTTTTGGAGTTCTGGTGTTTTTAAGCCTCTTTAACCAAAGTCGAGACCAAAACACCTGTCTGATGCTACCCAACCCTCAAAACTAACACTCCCTCTTAGGGAGGATGGTGTTTTAGACAATCTCATAACATCCTCCCATACATGCTGTTGATGTTTGACAACTATGACAACCTTCCACTGCCCACCAAGCCACTGCACAACTATGATTAATTTGCTACTATGAGGTTAGTCATCCTGCACCTGTGCTGCTGTTGACTTGCATTGTAGCACATGTATTGTTGCCAACACTACACTGTGCTGCAACTGATCTCATGTTGCTGCAACTATTGCAATTGAGAAAAAATCTCTAAATCAATTGTGCCACTGGAGTGGATCTGCAGCTGCTTCTTGAGTCTCTGATTGCTACTAGCCTCTGAACTGTTGTTGAAATTGGAAACTAGGGCCAAATTCCACTTTGGGCAACTCATTTGATGGAGATAATCATTGCATTGAATTCCTCTTTTCGAGAGGACCAAAATCGACCTAAAGATCACTAAATTTGGACAAGGAGAAATGTGTTTTTGAATTAAAGCCCATTCGTGCAAATTGACAAGGTCGACTTGGGGTAAATTAATCAAGTGGGGCCCCTCTCCATCTCATATAAAAGGAAGAGTCCTCCAACCTTATTTGATTCATCCAAAAAAAGTGCATTCATCTCTTGTGTAATACTTCTGAGGCAGTTGCAGCTTGGAGAAGCCAGGAGGACGAGTTGTTTGGGTCTGTTCTTTGGTTAATTTGTTTCCCACAGGTCAGAGCTAGGAGTAGGCTTAAGGGTAGTTCTGGGTGGTGGTTTGGTATGATTTTTAGGTGAGGAACTCTCCGACAACAAGCCACATTCTTTGTGTGGAGCCATAGGTGGGCTGCAAGCCTATCTGACTTGGAATAGGAGGACCAAGAGGCTATTTTCAGGTACAGAATAGGCCGCAGGCCTATTCTCCTTGCTTAGATAGGCAGATGACTTACTAGAGGGCTAATTACTAGCTTAGGTTGGCAGTGAAGAGGAGCAAAGATGATTAGAGGGAAACCATAGTGATTGAGGAGGAGGTTTGGAAGTGGAGAAAAGAGAGTTGTAGCAAGCTGCAAGCAAACCCTAACTAGTGACTAGAATTGCAGAGAAGAAGACACTAGCTCTTGGAGCATGCAAAGAATGCCAGAAGTGGAGATTGATTGGGCCATCTTCTTGTGTAAGGGAAATGTTATTAGATCTTCAATTGGAAAGTCATTTTTATTGTACTCTCTCTCTCTGTTCTGAACATTTGATATTAATAATAAGAAGAATTGATAAGGTGTTTTCCCCATCTTGGGGTTTTTCCCTGGCTTGAGCCAATTCTTGTGTTCTTTTGTTTTGGCTTGTCTTTTGAATTTATGTTCGATGTTCTTTCATCAGTTACTATGATATGATAATGGTTAATGTGATTGATGTTGGATTAATGGAATTAATAATGGGCTAATGAACTAATGAAGTAACTGACCTAAGCAAAGAACATGTTTAACTAAAAAATTAACAACTGTCTACTCAGTAACTGTCTGTGCTGTAACTGCTATGTGACCCTCAGCGTCTAACTATAACTATCATTGCAACTGTTTCCACAGATCTGGCTGCGACATCCTCAACACTGATTCATCTGCTATTGCATATTGTGGGCCCCTATAGCAAGGGTATTGATCCTAGAGGAAACACCTGTCTGATGCTCTCCTTGAAGGACCCTACCCAACTTTGATCCCGCTTTGTGAATCTGTTGCAAAATTAACTTTGCCCAAATCAAGAATATGCTCTGCAAAAATGCTGATCTACTCACCTACTGCCTATTGGAATTACTCATGGGCAATTCAATATTTTCCTACAACATGCCACTGGAAAATCGAACCCTTTGCCCAGCGACTTGAATTGCCTGGCTGGCTTTGCGCATATCTGGAAATCGATTTGCCAAACGCCTCTGAATTTGCATGAATTATTCCTTCAGCCTCTAAGCTTCCGATCTGATCAACCTTTCTTTGATACCATGTAAAATTTTCGTTAAATTGCAGCGACTAGAAATTTTTCCTTCTAATTGATTAATTACGTTGTTTCTTTGCTATGACAAACAACGAATAAATTTCATTGCTATTCTTCACAAATAAATGTTGATAAATCTAGGGCATTTGTATTAGGTGATTTCTCTTCGATTAGTAACTGCTTGTGAATGCTTTTTTCTTCTTTAGATTATGATTTTCTTTTTCTTCTTAGATTATTAGTGTTCTTATTCATCAAACAATAACCAATACATGAACATAAATAGACAAGAGACCCAAAATATAGGCTATTAGCCAGGGCCAAAACCTCTCATTCTTTGAGAGGAAAACTCGCACAAATTCTTCTTATAGAGATTCCAATTGACGAATACCAAAACCAAGACCCTTGGCCTATTAGCCACTCTAAGATCAAGACACTAGTACTCTTGGCTGTCTTCTCTTCTTCTTGACTCTTCTTTCACATCGACCTTCTTTGCATCAAGACATAGTTATCATTACAATCTCATCGCTGTGTTCACATCGAGATCTCCTTCTTGCTATCATGTCCTTGAGAACTTGCTTCGGTGATAGTCATCCTTCGAATTGAGATGGATCTATTACTTTTAATTGTAATGACATTCTTAGAATCTTTATCATTGTAATACTGTAATCATCAAGTCTGAGATAGTTCCTATCATTGTGAGTATCATATCATATTCCCTGAGATAGTACCGAATCTGAAGCTTCCTCCATGGCACCGAAATGAATGACTGTCATGTAATCCGAACTGTCTCATATCCCTCTTTGCTGCCACTGTAATACGAACTTTAGAGGGATTCGAGTTCCCTTGACAACACCCAAACTCTGCCTCTATATATTAGACCGAGCTCCTTTTGTTCGCTCATCTGAATTCTAAGATGTATGAATTTTGTTCTCTCATTTGAATCACAGAGATGTTCGAATTTTGTTCTATGTGTAATGCGAAGTGCCTACACTCCTATATATAGTCATGTACCCATCAATATAAGACGACTTGTCATTTCGAATAGATGTGTCTCCTTATAATGTGAGCCGACATGAGTTTCTTTTGCATCTTAAGGCCGATATGAATAGTAGAACTAGTGTTTGTCGTTGGAGGGCTTCTAGATACCTTTATTGACTCATATACATTTGACCAATGCTCAAGAAGAGCTCTTCATACATGACATTAATTCTTTTGACTTTAATGGCAAATCCGAAGGCTCTCAATGGGAGCCATCTAAATAAAATCTCTTGCTCATAAAACCCATGAAGCAAACATCACACAAATAATTTTATTTTCTTCTTTTCATCATTTACAAAAATGTAGAAATTTACAGGGTAAGTTCCTTAGACAGAACACCAAAGGACGCTGCTCACAAACAAATCACAGATCAATACACCAGTATTGTTGACATGGTTAAAACCCTCAAAGAGGGAAACAATCCACGACTTGAGCCAACATGACCACTTTAGGCAATTTACTAATCAAAGAATGAAAATTTACATAAGCTTCTCTCATGAACGGTTACCCTACAAATGACCCTCCATGCTCTTTAAATAAAGATCATGGACCAATCGAGTGTTAAGCCACAGATCAAGTGTCGGTAATACTGAGGAGAGAATGAACCGTCAGATCACCACATATCGTGATCGTCGGATTGTAAGTTACAAAAGTACATAGTAAAGAAACACATTTTACTTAACTCTACACTAGACCAATATCCTAACATCCCCCCTTAAGAACAACTTGGGATAGGATTGAAGGATGTACAAATATGACACAATAGGAGAAGGAAGGAGGCATTAGAGCCTATCCCCCCTGAGTGACAACTTCTTGAACTCCAACCATAAATCGAAGTTTAGTAAACTTTGCCTCTGTGAGAGCCTTTGTAAAGATGTCTGCAACTTGATCATCTGTTGAACAATATCGCTCTTCAAGAACATGGTCATGAATGAGCTTTTTGATGAAGTGCATGTGTAGTTCAATGTGTTTGCTGCGCTGATGTTGGACTGGATCTTTGCATAGTTGAATGGCACTTTGATTATCACACCAAAGTGTAGTTGGATGCTGCTGCTGGAAGCCAAACTCTGACAGGATCTGACAAAGCCACATGGCTTCCTTACTAGCTTCTACGACACCACGATACTCTGCTTCTACCGAAGAAAGAGAAATGACACTTTGTATCTTGCAAGCACATGTAATAGGTTCTGAACCAAGAGTGAACACATAATCTGCAGTAGACTTCCGATCATCAGGGTCACCAGCCCAATCAGAATCAGTGAAACCAACCTTAGAGGAGATGCTTCTGCATTGTAATGAATCCCAAACTGAACTGTACCTCAAACATAATGAAGTATTCTTTTAGTTGCTTTCCAATGACTTTCATGTGGGTTTTGCATAAACCGAGCAATAAGGCCAACAAGAAAGGAAAGGTCAAGACGAGTATGGGTCAGATACAAAAGTTTTCCTACAAGTTGACGGTATAAGGTAGCATCAACTTCAGGGGAAGTATAAGTGACTGAAAGTTTGTCTCCAGACTGAAAGGGAGAAGGGGCTGGCTTACAGTCTTCCATGTGAAAATGGCGTAGAAGATCACATGCATACTAGGACTGGGAAAGGGAATTACCTTCCTTGGATTGCAAGACTTGAAGACCAAGAAAATAATGCAAGGGTCCTAAGTCTGTCATTTCAAACTTCTTTTGAAGGCTGGACTTCACATGGTTTGTAAGGTTGGGATCACTACCAATAAGGATAAGATCATCAACATAAAGAACAAGAATGACAAGAGACTTGCCCACTTTCTTGGTGTAGATAGTATTGTCAGAATGACACCTAGAAAAACCAGTTTCTAAAAGAAAGCTATCCATTTGGCATACCAAGCCAGAGGAGCTTACTTGAGACCATAAAGGGATTTCTTAAGACGACATACAAGGCTGGAGTTTGTTTGTATAAAGCCAGTAGGTTGTTCCATATAGATTTCTTCATGCAAGTCTCCATGCAAGAAGGCAAATTTAACATCTATCTGATGGACTTCCCATTTGAAAGAGGCAGCAAGGGAAAGAACAAGGCGGATAGAGTTCATTTTGGCAACAAGGGAGAAGGTTTCAGTATAGTCAATGCCTTCAACTTGTGAAAAACCCTTAGCAACAAGACGAGCTTTATGTTTATCAACTTTTCCATCTGGTCCATACTTGGTTCTGTAAACCCATTTGCATCAAACGAGTTTTCGCCCCCTTTGTAGAGGAATAAGATCCAATGTATCATTTGCCAATAATGAACGATATTCTTCATTCATAGCTGCGTCCCAATCTGGATGGCCTAAAGCTTTTGCAAAGGTGTTAGGATCATAATTCGCTGAAGCTTGAGCCAATAAAGAAGAGGATATATGGAACTGAGAATGTGTACGTCGCTTATCTGTAGGATCATCGGCAAGAGCGCTTGCTGCATCTCGAGTAGCAGAGACCCATTTTGGAAGTCGAGGAGCTGAAGGAGGATCCTAAGAAGGTGGTGGAGGATTGTCATCCTCGCTTTCATCATTTGAAGAAGACATATTCTCAAAAGTAGAAGAGATAGAGAGAGGTGGCACATCCGCCGAACTAGGCTCGTAGGCTGACATATTTTCAGCAAACTTTACATCTCTTCTAATGATAACATTTTTGGACTTAAGTGGAATAACTCTATATCCTTTGACATCTTCAGAATATCCAACAAAAATACGTTTTTCACTCTTAGGTTCTAAAGCGTTATGTTTCTCATCTGGAATATGGGCCCATGCTTCACTTCCAAAAACACGAAAGTGACTTACATCTGGTTTAATTGAGCTCCATGCTTCTTCTGGAGTGATATTCTTTAAAACCTTAGTAGGAGTGCAATTTATTATGTAATTTGCACAATTAATATCTTCTGCCCAAAAATTAAGACTAAGTCCTTTAGATTGAAGCATACAATTAGCCATTTCCTTTAAGGTGCGATTCTTCCTTTTAGCTACATCATTTTGTTGTGTAGTATATGGAACAATATGTTGCATTTGAATTCCATTCTTGGTGCAAAAGTTGATGAATTTGTTGTTAACATATTCTCCGCTATTATCAAATCTTAGCTTAAGAATTTGATGTCCAGATTGTTTTTCAACAAAGGCCTTAAAGGCCAAGAACATGTTAAATACTTCACTTTTGAGTTTTAAGAAGTATACCTAAGTGCATCTGGAGAAATCATCAATGAAAGTTAAGAAATAATTGTAGCTAGAGAATGAAACAATTGGAAGTGGACCACTTAAATCACTATGCACAAGCTGTAAAGGGGTTGAGACGTGCCAAGAGGCCCGTTTTTCAAAACTATCCCGATGATGTTTTTCGAGTACACATCCAGAACAAACACCATCTCTGCAAGATACCATTGGAAGACCTGTCACCATATTTTCCTTGCATAGATTCTAAAGGGAGCGATAATTTAAGTGACCAAATTGCCCATGCCAAAGTTTGCTCACTTCATCATTATGAGCGACAAATACCGAGGGAAGATTTGATGACCCAAAGTTGTTAAACTTATACAACCTTGTAGAATCATCAGCAATGCCAGTAGCTAAAATATGTCTAGGATCTCTTAGGTCCTTAATTACAACATTATGAGGTGAAAATTCAACGATTTTACCTTCACCTGAATGAGTTTTCTGATATACAGATAGAAGATTGCAGCATAAGGTTGGAATACATAATACATCATTAAATTGAACATTGTCTATATGAACAGTTCCGATCCCTACAACACTAAGAGATCTATCATCACCAACATATATATTTTTGGTGTTACAATCAGTTAAAGAAGAAAACATGGATTTGTTTTTGGCCATGTGATAAGAAGCTCCAGAATCAATGAGCTACTCATGAGAATTAGAAGAAGAAGATACATTTAGTGCATATCCAAACCGAGATGTTTGACAACCACATGCAGAAAGTGCTATTCCTGAAGATGAAGTTGAAGTTGAAGAGTGCTCCAAATGGATGTTTTGCTTCTTCATTGCTGCTTCCAAGGCTTCCATCTTCTTAAAGCATTTGGATTCCAAGTGGCCATCTCGATTACAAAAGTGGCAATGTCTATCAGTCTTCTTCCCTTTGTTTTTATTTGCCTTATCATTTTGATGAAATGATTTTTCAATTTTGAGGGTGAAATTGCTTAGGACCCTTGTTTTGGTTTAGGACCATTATTTTTAGGATATGACTTCTTAGGATTCTTTGAATTTGGTTGCTACTGGGCGGCTAAGGCTTTCTTAGAAGAGTTTCTAAGATTAAGAAGACCAAGGTTGTAAGAGTTTTTCTTGTTCTCTTATTAAAGAATCACAAAAGGAATCAAAGGAAGGGGACTTGTAGTCTTGTCCTTGAGAAATGAAGGCTTTTCTTGTAGAATGGAAGGTGGAAACAAACAAAGAGTAGGCTGGTCCTAACTTAGTAAGAATGGAATAGATAAGGTTACCATCTTCTTTCTTAAACTTAACACCTTTCAAGAGAAGTCTAAGGGTCTTGAACTTGGACAGAAAATCTTCAATGGAAGAAAAATTAGTGGGGTCCAATGTAAGCAACTCATTTTCGAGTTGATGGGCTCTGAGTTCATTTTTAATTCCAAAAACTTTAGTGATCTGTTCCATTGCTTCATTAGGAGTATCAAGTTTTGCGATATGGAATCTAAGGTTTGGAGAAATAGACATCCCTATCAACCCACATGTTTGATCTTGCCTATTTTCCCATTTGGCTGCCTTATCTTCATCTTTCGGTTTGGTTTCTTGGCTTGAGGCTATTCTGTAAAGACCTTTACTTCTAAGTAAATCCACAATGTGGGACCACCATTGGAAGTAGTTGGTGTTGTCAAGAATAACTTGGCATGGACTTTCCATTTTAATAGAAACTGAAGCAGTAGATGCTGAAAATAAGTGTTTCGATGGAAAGATCTCGAAAATATACGCTGATTAAAAAAAATGGCTCTGAAAATGGGTTTCAGATGAAAGACTTGAACTTAATCTAATTAGGTCAACAAAAAGAAAGACTTGAACTCAAGACCTCTATTATCATAAAGTAGCTTTGGACCAAATGAGCTAGATTAAAAGGTTAGTAATTTTTGGAAAAGAGGAAGGGGTGTTCTTTTTTTCTTTTTCTTTTTAGTCACTGAAGCTTTGGGGTGCGTGCTTACTTGAGAAAGCTCTTTTTTGCCTACAAAACAAAAAAACACAAAACCCAACACGGACATACAAAAAAAGCAAACCTTACGGCTTGAAGTCAGCTTTAGCCGGAAACTAAAAATTTTCCTCAATGTTTATGGTTTTCCGAGATCACAGTAAGGCGCGACGGAAAAGAGCATACGCATGAGAAAAATCCTTCTTTTCTGTTTTTGATTTGCCCAGATCGCACAGAGTCGCAGGGCAAAGAGCATACACAGAAACGAAAGGTATAGATCTGGTAATAAAAAAAACAAACAACGAAATAAACAGAGAGAAAATAACTAAAAACTGCAAATAAATACTGTATACCTCCAGATCTTAAAAATGACGTAGTTAGGGCTATTGGAATCCTTTTCGCGTGAAACGAAAGGGGTTCCTCACTGGAATGGATGCTCCTAACACAATAGAGCAGTCCTCTCGGTCCAAAAGCAGTCATAAACAATAGATCTAGGAAACGACAGTCGGAAGCAGTTCTACTGGCTTCAGATTTGGATCACCAATGGATGCGGCCCTCAACTTCGCTCTAATACCATGTAGGAATTTACAGGGTAAGTTCCTCAGACAGAACACTAAAGGACACTATTCACAAAAATATCACAGATCAATACGCTAGTATTGTTGACGTGGCTAAAACCCTCAAAGAGGGAAACAGTCCACGGCTTGAGCCAACGCGGCCACTTCAGGCAATGTATTAATAAAAGAATGAAAATTTACATAAGCTTCTCTCATGAATGGTTACCCTACAAATGACCCTCCATGCTCTTTAAATAGAGATCATGGACCAATCGGGTGTTAAGCCACGGATCAAGTGTCGGTAATACTGAGGAGAGAATGAACCGTCAGATGACTACATATTGTGACCGTCGGATTGTAAGTTACAAAAGTACATAGTAAAGAAACAAACTTTACCTAACTCTACATTAGACCAAGTTATACTTCCTATGTGTCAGAATATCCTAACAAAAAATCACAATTACATGTCATTATGAAGACCGAACCTAGTTACACTTTTCAACAGTAAAAAACGGTGCAGAAAATAAACAAGAACTAAGAAATATAGATGCGCGCACACGTAAAGTTTGACAGTTAGTTTTGGACAATTGTCCCTGGGAAAACCCAATACGAGAAACCCGATGCAACAGATGAGGGTTTTATTATTATGCAGCAGTGAAAAGTCTAAGCACAATCTGGATGGAAAAACATGGCAATCCTCAACAAGAAAATATGGCAAAATTATTGAGGGAATTTCTCCCTCCATGGGAAATCCCGACACAACTCGTCTCAGAAAAGTTGGTTGTCCAAAACTCCTACGCAGGTGTTTGCACAGATGCTACGCAACCTATAACTCGCACTCTTGGAATTTTCCTCTGAGTCGGACGTACTTCGTGCTGCTGTTGCTGGAAGTGATCCTCCGACACTTTGGAAAATTTTCCTAGACTCTGGAAGCCGAATTGACCCCTTGCTTAGCCAAATCGTTTTGCCACTTTGAAGTTGCCTGCACAACCTCTAGTGGAATAACTCGGCCTCCTATTGCTGCCTCCCTGGAATTGGAAATCTTCGTCCAAAATCCTTGTCTCTGTCCCTCATTGACTTTGTGGCCCCTCTAGCTTGAACTTTGTTGATTTCTGGTAGCATCGAATGTGCTCTAAGTCTCAAAATTCGCAGGGAGGCTTAGACACATGCATTCTCCAATACCTAGAAATCGTTTTGGGAAATTCCACCCGGAGACAGTTTTATTAAAATAATTAATTATTTTTAATGGGTGCCTAAGTCTAAACTTAGGAAATTAAAGCAATTAAAGGGTATTAATCTAAATGTGGGTGAAAATTCTAGAAGAAGACGAAGATCGAGTCTAAAAGATTTGAGCCATTGATTAGAATCTAATCTGGGTCGTTGGTTCTCAACTGGAGGATTATAAAAAGGACATCAATGGGCACTTGGAGGCACATCGAGTAGAGATCAGAAAATCAAATTTCTGAAGCAAAGCAGCTGCTGGAGAGAAATTCAAAGTGATCTTTTGCAGTGAGGGGTAGGGATAGTATCTGATGGGAAGTTTTCTTGGGCCAAAGAGTACAAGGCAGAGAGGGCAGAACAACGTCCAGAGAGATGCTGACGCTGGCCCATGCAGAGCTGACGCAGTGGTAGTGTAAAGCTTGAAGGGAGATTGAATTCCTGCTGAGGAAATTGAGTCTCAGAAGTTGGGAGCCGGGGTGTGAGTCCGGGAGGCTGAAAGTCGAAGTTTTGAGCCAACAGAGTGTTAGGAGGAGGAGCAGCGCTGTCCCCACCAGTGGTGATGCAAAGACTGTGTAGGGTTATCGCAGTTCTGCGCAGAGGCTGACGTAGAAGGGACGCAAAGGCTCATTCCTAGTGAGATTAGAGCCAAATCTTCCAATGGCAGGGTGAGATCATCTCACTACTTGTTTTGTCCAATTTCTCTTTGTATTGGATAGCCACTTTGGCATCCAACAAATTGTACTCAGAATTACTACTGTATAATAATAAAACCCTCAACTGCTGCACCGATTTTCCCACACTGGGTTTTTCCAGGGACAGTTGTCCAAAAATAACTATGTAGATGTGTTGTGTATTTCTTTCTTGTTCACTTTCTTGTTTCCGCATTTTATTTAAATGGTGAAGGCTGTAGTGGATTAGTTTCGGTTTTTATTGTAGGAAACCGAAAATAATTTTGTTCAGTAATTAACAAATAGAAGAAACGTAATCAGTTGCTGCAATAGAAATTTGGGCTTCTAGATTTTCACAAAGTCCTCTTCCCTACTGAGCTACTGCTGCTGGATGGCTCAATCTGCCAAGGAAATCGATCTCTAGTGCCTATAGCTCCAACCCCATCGACCTCCTCTTATAATCTCTCATTGCTGAACCAACGACCGTGATTAAATCCTCATCAACAGCTAAGATCATCTTTAAGTCAATCCATGTGAGTTTCTAGAGAAATCTCACTTTTCTCAATTAATTCCTGTTAGTTAATCACTTTTCCTAAGTTAGACTTAGGAAATATTTAATTATTGACTAATTAACTTAATTGAGCCATCTCTAGGTGTTTTCTCCTAAAACGTTTTCTGGATTCTGTAGTTCTTGTGTATCTAAGCATCTTTGACCAAAATTGAGACTAGAACACCTGTCTGATGCTACTCATCCATCAAAAACTAACATTTTATGGGGACACGTTGAGTTAAATATTTCAGGTCATACGCATAGTAGGAGGAGCACCATAGGGTATGCTTGTACTATAGGTGGAACAATAATAAGTTGGATTTCAAAATTGCAAGGGGTTGTTGCACTTTCAAGATGAGTGGAGTATTTTGTTGCTACAAAGGCTAATAAAGAGATGATTTGGTTACAAAGGTTCATGGAGGAATTGGGAAAGGAGGAGGAGAATAACATGTTGCATAGTGATGGTGAGAGTGCCATTCATTTTGCAAAGAACTCACCCCTTTATTGTAAGGTTAAGCATATACATCTCAGGTACCATTTCATAAGGGAAATTGAAGTTGGAAATGATATATAATAACCAAAATCCTGTGGACATGTTAACAAATGCATTAACCGAGGAGACACCAAGTTTTTGCTCAGCCTTCAAGCATGATGATGAAGATAAGAAACTAGCTAGGTCCAAAGTTGAAGCATCATCTAGCAGGTGTAGTAGCAATGGAGTTACTGTAAGTAGTCCCCAAGTGGGAGATTGTTGGTTATGGAGCTTGCTTATCTTTCTAGTTCAGGGGTCTTGTTTTTTAGCCACTTTTGGACCCCAGTTCCTGACAGGGGGTGTAGGGAGGCTTGCCACCCTACTAGTGTCATCAGGAGGTCTTTGGAGACCCCTTTGGTTGAGGTTCAAGGGCAGTGCTTCAAAGAGAATTTCTTTTGGAAAATTTCCTTGTAAAATATTGTAATTTCATAGTAAATTTGGGTCATTCATCATTAGGTCACATATTTGATTGTAGATTTTATGTTAGGGTTTTCTGCTCTATTCTTTTTACGAGGGAATTGTATTGCTGTCGTGTATTATTCAAATATCATTATAATTGATAGAGAGGAGACTGTGAAAGAGAGAATTGGTTTTAGTGGATTTGTTGTAGGTTGTATATTCTTCATTTTGCTTGACAAAATAAAAGGAAGGATTGGCTATTTCTTCATGGACGTAGCCCAGATAAGGTGAACCACATATATTGGTGTCTCCTTTGTATTGTTTCATTCTATATTTTATTTCCGCAATCATTTTGATTTTATGGCTCTGTGATTTTATTCCTAACAAGGCAAACATGGGGAAATGTTTCCTCAACCTCCCCTTGGTCATTGGGGCATGGAAAATGTGGGCACCTCGCTTGGGGGACTTGCCCCTATGGAACGTTGTTATTTAGTTATCAAACAAGTTTGTTCATAGTAGTTTTTGGATGGTATGGTTGTGGAGGTGGGGTTGGAAAATATTGTTTAGGTTATCATTGTTAATGCTTGTAACTATTGCCAATGATAAGTCTGTGAAGGATTGCACATTGCTTAGAACTCATGCTTGAGGATGTAGACAAACTAAAATGGGCAAACAAGGTTGTAGATCATGCTAGAACCATTATCAAATGCATCTATAACCATAGATGGGTATCGAACTTGATGAGGAAAATCACAACTGGCAAGGAGCTTGTTAGTTCTGCCATTAAAGGGATTGCAATGAACTTACTCACATTGTAATCTCTTGTTTAGTAGATAGACCACTTGAGGAAAATGTTTTTTTTTTGATGAATGGATTGGATCTCAGTGTATCAATAAGGTTGATGGCAATGACATTTGTGATAAGGTTTGACACCAATGTTTGGTCTAGAGAAGCAAAGATTGCCAAAGTTGCTAAGCCCCCTTTTAATGTGTTGCTAATGCTGGTGGGGATAAATTAGCCATAGGTTATATTTATGAGGCTTGGATTAGACCAAAGTTCTAATAAGGACAACATTCGAAGAATAAAAAACAAACTACATAACTATTTGGAAAATCATTGAGAACATATGGAACAATCAACTCCATTGGCCAATACATTTAGCTAGGTAGTTCCCTAATTGAAGGTACTGTCACAAGTCCAACTTTGGAAAAGGTGAACTTGTGGAGGACAAAGAAGGATTATACACATACATATAGCGCATGATCTCCGATAAAAAGGTCGAAGTACCATGACATACACAAGCGTATTAGTGCATTTCATGAAAATGCAGGTACCTTTGGCAAAAACTAGTTTTTTGTGCAAGATATCAAGATCAACTAGGTAGTCAATTCCAAAGTTTTTAAGTTCATGTATTCATTGTTCTAGTCGAAGTTACAAACTAATTTCTTGAATTTTCTTTGTCTTTGACTCTTATTATTTATTGCAGTGAATTGGTGGGAATTATTTGTATCCAATGACCCAGTATATTATGGAGTCACTAATGAAGGATAAATCCATGAGTGGATGTGGAGTGACCCAAATGATTCCCTTTTCCAAAAAAGGTTGAAGGATAGGGCTTGGTTAGGTTTAGGGGGTATGAGTCGTGAAAGAATTTCCAGATCCCTAAAATCCTTATCGAAATTGGTATCTCAAATGGTTTTTGAAGAATTGTCTTTTCAAAGGAACGAGACCACACAGGATCAAGTAGACCCAACCTAGGTTAGTAGGTGAGAGTTTAGTATCATTGATGTTCCAAACCTAGACAAGGTGGGGGAAAAGATCAAAGAAGGAATATTCACTCAAAGGTTTGATCTCGGAGCTAGGGCTTGGCTTTTCTCACAACTCCATCGTTGGAATGGCCTCAAATTTGGAGGAGGTTTTGAAGAGACACCGATGCGGGAGAGGCTAGGAGATCAAACTTTTTGGAGGGATAGTTTGCCAGGAAAATGATGCCCTAGGTGACCCAACTTGACTAGACTTAGGAAAAGGTGAAAAGAAGTTGATTTTAGGTGACCACCTTTTGGTAGATTAGTGCCTTAGTCGTGGGAGAATGGAGTCTGATAAATATGAGTGAGGACATTTGGTTCCTATTCAAGGAGGCCTCAAGACTATTTTGCTAGCCTTCTAGGTCAAAGAGAAGCAATCTTGCAACTTTATACTTCGATGTGCAAAAGGTGATGGCTTATCAAGATAAATTCGTTGGTAGAATTACCCCTAGGAAATTTAATTCACATTACATGGCCTATACATTGAGAGATGCTATATAGAGACGAAATTCCACAATTTAAGTAGTAAATGCATGCAACAATTAGCCTTAAAAGTAATGAAAATCCCAATGCAATGTATATGACAAAGTAAAACAAGAAGAGCATTAAAAACATGTACTTACATGTAATAGAGTATATCCGACCATCCACAATTTAACAATAGAGAAGCTCCAAGACAAGATAAACCAAGTCCACACATCAAAATTCATCCATAAAGCTCCAATTCATGCTCCATGAAAAATTGCAAAATTCTCTAGAGAGAAAAGATCCCATCCAAAGTGATGATGAGCAAATGAACTCATCTCACTTATATGTATAAACTAATGAGGAGTTCAAATTAGTCTTGACCTACATAAGCCCCAAAAATAAAATAATGTGCTAATAATCTAACTTTTGGTGACAAGCCCACTAAACTAGCTCACAAATCAAAGAATAAGCCTCTTAATAGGTCAGATGATGAATAATACATATCGTAGGGCCCTCTAAGAGGCCTAATGAGGTTCATAGATGCCATAATGAAGAATAGGACCCTCGAAAGTGATGGATAAGGGGTTGGCCCCTTTGTCTCCAAACAATAAACTTGTGGTGCTCCCTATGGGTGTGGGCCCGTGGGGGCACAATAAAAACCTCATGGGTCTCCAAATGAGTCGAAGATCCCTGCAGATCATCTGCAAGGGCTATGATGATTGTGTAGGTGATGCCACATCATCCTACAAGTCCTGGGTTAGCTGCTAAGTGTACGGTAGATATGTGGGGTTGGCTGGCCAAAGGTGAACCGGGTGCATCTTCCTCATCCAATAGGTGAATCTCGAGCAATCTCTGAACATCCTCGGGGATTAATGGAGTACTGCTTACTACTGTGGAGGCCCATGACTTTCAACACACACCCTACATGTGCCAATGTAGCCATCTGAAGGATTAGGACTCTGTATAGGGAGACCCAAGATGGAGACCATCTGTAATCCTGCATAAGATCCGATGCATCCCCTAGCCTTCCAATACAACAAGTCATTAGTGAAATCGAGTAAATGAGCTTACCAACCATGGACCACAGGTGGGTACTTCATAATGGCCTGCCCTTCCATAATGGGCTTCTGGATGTGCCAATGCCTTCTAAACTCCAAATGGGGTTAACCAAGTATCCTATTAGGTGGTTTCTACTTTTAAAGGGGATAATATGTTCAAGGTACATCCTTCAAAAGGTGGTGGCATCTAATAGAGCAGTGAATGAAGTAGGGGATGAGAAGGGGCAACCTTGGGCCACATGATGGGGTACAAGGGTAGCTAATAAAAGGGGAGCCCACACTTGGGTTTGTAATGTATAGGAGGGAGCAATCATCGTACATGAGGTGCCCCGACCTTGATTTTTCCAACCTTCTTTATATGCCTTTTGCCTTTTTATGATTTTCTTTGATTAACTGCGTGGGGCTCAAGGGGTAAGAGCATGATACATAAGATATAGCAGTGAATACCCCCTTTTAAGGTAGGACAATTAATTTCCCAGCAGGGGTTGGAACAATTATGGGTTCCTATATGATGAAGGAGGCTCATAGAACTTGTAGGAACTAGGGTGATGACCATGATGATGGGGTATTTCTCGTGTATTAGCTTTTTCGCACGTGCTAAATGTGTTTGCCCCAACCATCTTTTGCATTTTGTAGTACATTTTCCTGTTGAATATGGCGAAATATGCTTTTATCTTTCTTTTTAGCTTCATCAACCTCTAGGGCATCATTCCAGGCCTGACCCAAGGTGTGGGCAAGGGGAAGGGGTGAGCTAACCCTATGTGGACCTAGTGGAGTAATGTGGAATGGGGTAATAATGAGTGGAAAAGGGGGCAATATATGTGGATAAGGGAGTGGGACCACGCAAACAAAATCAGGGTTTCTCGTGAAATACCATCTCTAAAGCCAAATGGTCAGTAAAAGAGATCCCATTGGACTAGAATCCAAGGTTAATACCCAAAAGGGGTAGGGGACAAGAGCACAGACTTAGCCCATTGTTTCCGCCAAACCCCCCATTAATCCATGTCCAGAAGTGTCCATGATAAGAAAACTACAATACTCAATTACCAAATGACAAGGTATACCTTTAGGTTCGGGAGGCCCACCTTTGAATATATAATCATGGCAAATGGGCGAGGGACCACATCGCTGGCTCAGGTGGTAGAGAAATGGGACAATGAGCTAGCTGGTGGCTGTAAGGGGTTGCTTGCTACCGACTTGGACCATCTTGGAGAAAATTTTCTCCTAGGGAAATCGCCCACAAAATGGCGGATAACAGATCCACATGGGGATAGATGATTTGTCATTCAGAGATTTGCTGGTGATCAATGAAGTGATGTCTGTCGTCTTTTTGGGGAAGTCGATTTGAGATGATCATTTCTAAGGTCCTTTCTTGCATGTGATTTGATAATATTTCAAGGAATATGCTTGAGAAGGATCTTCTCATTGATCTTGGCTTCTCCTTGGGGCCTACGACAAGCCTTGTTTGCCAAATCATCGACCATGCCATTGTTTTCTTTGAGAATGTAGCAGTAAGAGGCCTCTCCTAGGTTCTTCATCTGATGTTGAATTCGAGTCACAATTTGCCCAAGATTTGCATTGTTGGGTCTCGTTCTCTTGACCATATGTTGAATAGAATGGCTGAATCCCCGATTATTATTGGATTTTTACAATTGGACTCACAAAGGATCTGTGCGCTTAGAAGGGGACCATAAGCCTTGGCCCTGTTGTTTGTTTCATTTCCCACTCCCCACTCATAGGTCACTATTTCTATTCCTTCATGATCGAGGATGATTCCTCCTGCTCCAGCTCGTCTGAGATTAGATTTAAATGTTGAAATGTGTAACTAGGTTCGGTCTTCATAATGACATGCAATTGTGATTTTATGTAAATAGATGTAAAGAAGAAAAAATAAAATATTGTAATGCTTGCATCATGGGTTTCATGAGCAAGTGATTTAATTTTTGAGTCAAGGCTCCCATTGAGAGCCTTTAGGAATTTAGTCATCTAGTCATAAAAGAATAAAATAGTCATTGTCATGTAACGAAGTCATGTTACACATTGTAAAGAGTCACACTTGTCTATGTAAAGTATTCCTCCAAGACATTGTCACTAGCCCTCTCCAAGTCGGCCTACAATGAAGAGAAGAATCTAGAAGATGAAGTCAACTTTTCTCCAAGAGGTCATGTCGGCCTAAGGGTCATGATCAACCTTGTATATATACCCATACTCGGCCTCATTTGAAAGGCACAAATTCAGTCAAGTAAGTTGAGTAAGAAGTGCGAGATAGCCTCCAGAAGAAGTCTCCATAACAACAAAGCTAGAAGGAAGAAGAACGAAGATATTCCAGTTCCGGTCTTGGGTTAGTTTGTCCTCCCACATGCGAAGAAAGTAGAGCCTAAAGTATCTAGAAGAAGTTGAAGTAACTGTTGCCTATTGTATGGGTATAAAGCCTCTCTAGAAGAAGCTGAAGAAGAAGAGCTAAGGTTTTGGTGGTAGGGTTGCTAGCCTACAAGAGAAGGCCGAGGACCAAGGTAGTCGAGATCAAGAGGAAGAAGAAGAAGCCGAGGACCAGAAGATCAAGGAAGCCAAGAAGGGAAAGAAGCTGAGAGCTAGAAGGAGAAGAGTAGTTCGAGACTCTAGAAGGAAGTTGAGAGAGGGAAGAGGTAAAGCAGTAAGGAGGCTAGTGACAAGGGTCTTGTGAGGACACTAAAGTCAAGGGTCTTTGTCATGGTCTTGGCATTCGTGAATTGAAGATCTATAATAAGAATTTCTGATTGGGTTTTCCTCTCAAAGATTGAGAGGTTTTGACCCTGGCTGACAAGCCTACATACTGCGGCTCTTGTCTTCTATTGTTTATTTGGTAATTGTCTTGATGAAAAAAACACATTAATACATTAATAATATAACAAAAAGAAGATCATAATGCAAGAAGTAAAGGCATATCACAAGCAATTATCTAGAAGAGAAATCTCCTAATCATCGATGCCCTAGATTTCTCAACATTAGATGCCCCAACGAGGAAGAGGCATGACCATCTGTGAGCTTTTAACTAGTCCTTGAATTCCTTATCTTTTAGTCACACATTCCAATTGACTATGTTGAGTCGGTTTCTCAGGGGGAGACCGATGTTCTGGGGTGTTTTGTCCAAGACGAAGTTGAACCATTGCCTTTCTTTAATTTGCAAGGACTGAGTGTTGATTTTACTATTTCCTTTTGAGAGGATGGCTTCTGTGGGGAGACTCTAGGTTTTAGCCTTAACTTTTCTGTTTTCTGGCTTTTTGTTTTGGAAAATATATTTATTCCTAGCTAATCAAAGCTGGCAACATAAGAATGGTGGGAGACTAGTCCAAAATCGTTTAAGCAAATTTTTGTTTTGAAAGAATACAGATAGCTAGATTTGCATTTGGCAAAGAATTCAGAAATGCTAAGGTTGGAATTTACCTGAGCTTGGAGAGGGTTAACCAAAGCTTGCCAACAATTTTGTGAGAATTCACATGAGATAAATAAGTGTTGAATGGTTTCCTCGGCCCTTGAACACAAAGTACAGGTTGAGGGCACTTGGATGCCTCGTTTTCTAAGGTTGTCAGCTGTAAGGATCTTCCCCTTAAGCATTGCCCAAATAAAGACTTTGGTTTTGGGAAGACTTTCAGTGTTCCAAACAATTTTCCAGAGGGGGTAGTTGGGTTGTTGCTCCTGTTCTCCTTGAAGCATTCCATATCTTGATTTAACTGTATAATCCCTTCCAGTTGGGTTCTATTTGAAGCTGTCTTGTTGCCTGAAGCATATTGGAGCTGCTCCTTGAGATGTTGGAGTAGAAGATTCCATTGTTGGAGGAGCTCCGATGGAATTGCAAGTGTTTTCCATCCTTCCCTTGAGTTGTCTTGCTAATTCCAAACTGATATTTGATCCAATTTTGTATTGCCTTTACCTTGAAACCAATTCTTGAGATGCTTGATGTCTAGCATGGATGTGAGTTTGGGCTTGCCCATTATGCTATCGTCCTAGAAGTTTATTTCTTGTCCTACCCCTGGAATTCTGGAGTGTTGGCTTGAATGAAGGGCAGGTTTTTTTTGCATAGCTTCCAAATTTGTGAGCATGACTAGTTATGAATCTGGGAGATGAGGAGCTAATGTCGAGAAGCGTTGATGTATATATGTTCTAACACTTGCTTCCACCATGATGCTTCTTTTGTTATTAACCTCCATATGAGTTTTGCTCCCAAAGCTATATTCATCAATCCTGGTTATGAGATAGATATCCTCCCTTTGTCATAAGTGTTCTTACTTTTTTCCAACTTATTAAACTTAAATTTTTTGTTTCTGTTCTGCATCCCTGCCATAGGAACTTCTTGATTGTTAACTCAATTTGCTTTTGAATCCCATTAGGAGCTTGCACAATTGTATATTGGTATAAGGGTAGAGGTTAGAGAATTGATTTAATTAAGATTATTCTGCATGTTAGGTTGAGCCATTGCATTCCCCATTGTTGTGTTTTTCTCTTCATTTTTTCTATAGCCCTTGTCTAAATCTTTGCTTTTGTTGGACATTTGGAGGTTGGCATTCCCAAGTATTTAAAATGCGTCCAATCTGATTTGAAAGGGATGTCAAAAATTTGAGAGATACGTTGAAGGGTTATGGGAGGGATATTCCAACCATATATGCTACCCTTTAAATTGTTAAGTAGTCCTCCCGAGGCTTCCAGAAATTGATCCATAAAGGATTTGAATCTTCTAGCAACAGTACAAGAAGCACCTCCAATGAATAAAGTGTCATCGACGAATTGGGAGTGATTTATGCTTTTAATTCCTCTGTTGTATTGAATTCCAGTGAGGAGCCCACTTTTCTTATCTTGCTCAAGTTTCCTACTGAGGGATTCAACCATTATAATATAAAGGAAAGGAGAGATAGGATAACCTTTCCTAAGACCCCTAGAGATTTGGAAGAATTGCCCTGGCCTTCCATTGATTGAAGGGGCTATCCAGGGCCTATGGATACAAGCTTTTATGAGGTCTATGAAGTCCTTGACGAATCCTAATTTGTCTAGGACAACAAAAAGGAATGAGTGTCTGACCCTATCAAAAGCGTTTGCCATGTCTAACTTCAAGATGAATCCTTGATCTTCTCGGGAAAGGCTAGTGAATGGCTTCTTGGACTGAAAGGATATTATCGCCTATTTGGTGATTTAGAACAAAACCACCTTGATTTTTAGAAATCAGCTGGAGGAGGAGAATTTTGAGACAATTATCCAAAATCTTGGTTATGATTTTGTAAGAGGAGTTGCAGAAGGATAAAAGTTTGAAGTGGTTAAAGGAGGTTGGCCTTGATTCTTTAGGAATAAGGGCAAGAAAGATCGAGTTTGTATTACCTCCTATTTTGTGCTTGCGTTGAACCCATCGAATCATCTTGAGAATATCTTTCTTGATGAGCTTCCAAAATGAGCGATAGAAGGCTATGGTGAAGCCATCTGGCCCTGGAGCTTTGTTAGGGTGCATAATCCATATTGCTCTTTGTAGCTCTTCTTCCTCTACTGGTTTGATTAATGTTGTGCATTTGCCTCATTAGAAACCAATTTTGGAGTAGTTTTTAAGAATTCCTTGAAGCTGTTTGGCTCTTCCTCTGCAGTTAGTAATCTTAAAATGTTGATGTGCCCCTTTGATTTCATCCTGCCCTTCAATATCTACATTCCCTTCTCCCTATATCACCTTTGTGCGATTCTTAATTCTTCGTGCTTTAGTTTGGTTGTGGAAGAAGGTTGCCTTAAATGATCTTGCCTTTGTGCATTACAACCTTCCACCAAGATGCAAGCAATGGCTATAGATACACTTGATACATAGTTTGCTTTCTTGGAGGATATTTATCAAATTATCTACCTTGGAATGAGTTGTGGAAATTTTGATGACAACCATTGAAGATGATGACTTAGGGTTGGATGGACTTGAATCCACATGCAACACCCAGCATTAGTACTAATGTCCTTGGATGATCGAGGTAGAGGCCAGAGGAAAGGCAAAGGGTTACACTGATAATGAGGATCCCATTATAGGGATGTTTGGATTATATGTACTTATTTTCTGTAGCATGATGTTTTTTGGACTTTAGAGGTTGTTTAGAGTTCTTTTCCATTATATTGACCATTCTAAAATATATTAGTATTGCTGCTACAATTGATATTGACGAGGAAAAACGATCATCGCTTCGGAAACATCGCGAGGAGAGGGAGAGAAGAAATCAAGAGTTTTTTCGATAGGATACTATGCGTAGTTTCTAGGTATCAATGCATGTCTTAGTGACCATGTTTCTCTCTTACACGACTGTAATGAAAGTTAATATAACTCTATTGGGCAACATCATGATCAGTGGGAAGAAAAGGATGAATACCTCCATAAATTATGCGATCCCAATCCAGACAACACAAAAAATGGAGGGTATGGTAGTGGCAATGGAGATGAAACAATTAGTCAGTAGCAGTGGCCAGTTGGTTATTTTCCCTAAATGTATGGGCATGGCATGATTCTCAGCAACTGATCTAGAGATTTTCATGTTTAGGGCATACTATGGTAAAAATGGCGAATATAGAAATGGTGTTGCCTCCCAACTTAATTTAAATGAGGTTTTGCAATCACTAGCACAAATTGTTTATCCCTGTGGATTCTAGAACTAACATGCATCCCCTTTGGCCCTCAGTCCCAAGCTCTCAGATACCAAAGAAATTAATACTTATTAGCAAATACCAGGGCTGGTTTTATATGGGTATGAGCAAGTTATTCTGTGGTTCATGTAATGTCCTCAAATTTTGGATTACTTGGCGAGGTGGTTAGGAGGGTTTTCCAAAGCTTGTGTCATCCTGGTCATAGGAGTAGGATTACTCCATTGAGGGGCCTAGAGGGTTTTAGAGGAGCTTTATGGGTCCAACTAGAATCACTTACCATATTTCATCATCGGGATCAATTCTGCATGGTTTGCTCTTGGTTCCTGTTGCATTCCGATGATTTCCATAAAATGACGTTATTAATAGACATATTTTAATTAATTATGCTTAAGGTGTTGTTTTGGGCTGATTACTTGGAGAAACACCTTAGTGTGATAGTTTGTTGGAATCGGGGCAGAAAGATCTGCAAGGCAAAATGATAATAAGGGGCTTTGGGTGGCCAGTGTGACCACAAAGGCAAATTAAGCATTTTCTGGCATTAAAGTTGACTTTAATTAGTTTATAAAAGTTATTTTATTAAATAAAGAAAAGAAAAGTGCTTTTAAATATTTAATTGGTGGGAAAAGGTAAGTGAGTTATAAAAAGGGAAATGAGGGGGTCTCTCATTCATTTGTGCATTTGGAGTTTTGGAGAGAAGAGCCATTGGAGAGTTTCTTGATAAGAAACTTAGAGTTTTGGAACCCTAGCCACCATATTAGAGTTTGGTGTTGAAACTAGACACCCTAGTTAGATTTGAAAGTGAAAGCACTTAGATTTCACCGTCAGAATTCAAAAGAGAAAAGATTTTTACAGAGATTTGAGCTAGAAGAGGTGTTATCGGTGGAATCTGAGACTTATTGTTCTTAATTTAACATCTTTCAAGCTCAGGTAGCAGTCAAAACCAAATCTTGAGTAGTTATTCAACAGAGAAATTGAATTCTGGGGCATAGCTATTGAAGAGTCCAAGCTGAGAAGAGAACACACAGTATTGACCATTTGTTGCTAAATGAGTTTAGGGTGCCTTGGGTCAATTTTCCCGTGTAAGAGAACACAGTATTCACTCCTGGTTGAGTTTACAGCTGATAAAAGATTTCAAGATACCAGTGAGACAAGTCAAAATCCCTTGCTGTGTTTTGGGAAGGCCTGAACCTAAGTTTCATGCTTATACGGACTGTCTAAAGCCAAGATTGATAACTGTTCGTGTGGTTTAGAGAGCAGAAACTTCAACGCAGAAGTATTTATTGCCTTCAAGGGCCACCGAGCCGCTATTCTGGGCTGCCAAGGACCAATTCATAGTGCTGGGTGGTACGAGGTCAGATTGTGCATACTGGAGGCGGTCAAAACATTGAAAGAGGGCACACAGTTTACTCACCACTGGATCATTGACTGGACGTGGAGGTCTTACATTGGAGTCTGGGCTATTTCTTCACCAAAAGGGGCAGCGTATGACTTCACCAAGGGCTGGAATATTGCTCAGATGGACTGATAATAATGTCTGTACATTTTATTAAGGGACTGCCATTAAATAACAGGTGCTACCCTTCTGTTTGCTCACTGTATACTTAAATTTTAAATGTGAGAAGGCTGTTAGTGGGTTATTTCATTTTGTGTCAACCGTGTATTTATTTCTGAGCTGTTGGGAGCTGATATGAAGAGTTGGGTCTGCGTACTACCTCCTGGAGATATATTTCTCCAGTCAAATAAGGAGCTGTCACCACATATGGACCGAAATTACTGTATGGACCTTTGTTAATGGCTGTCATCACATATTAGGTTCCACATCTTTAATTCCTTCGCTGTGTATTCAGATTCTTAATGAGAAAAGAACTATTCTGTGAGTATTACGAATTTCTGGGCTGATATAAAGAATGTATGTCTATCTTTGGAAAATTGCTAGTATATATTAATATAAGTACTGAATGAAATACCCAGAAAAATAAAATTATAATGTGCATCCACAGTAGAGTGTAAACAACATGTTTGGAGAAATTTATCACTGACAATTCAAAACCAAACTCAGAATTTTCTAACAAAAATCAGCGGTGTTACAATTTGACATATTACAGTTTCTCACAATATTTTTGATTTCTTGAAGTTTTTCTGTTGAACCATATGTATGATTTGAATAGTGATGTTTCTGTTTTGTCTAATCTCAAGGGATTCTAAGCAACTACTTGCTTAATAAAAGTCCATTGGATGAACCTCGCCACATGGATACATATCTTGATAAGCAAATGAATTTGCCTCATATAGTGCAGCATCCATCTTATACCATTATTTATTGAACTGCTATGGTAATTGGTAAATATTTTCCTCTTAATCCTTGACCAATACATTACATATGATGGATCTGAGCCTTTGGACAAGGAAGATGAGGACAGTAAGAAAACAAAATATCACACGAGTCAAGTTGGTGGGAGTGACTACATAGACAAGGTGATTAGCTAATCTTTCTTATCTGCTTAGAGTTTTGATGTGGCAGTGCAAATAGATGTGTTTAATATTTATATAAAGCTTCTGATTTCTGTTGATTTAATGGGTTGGTTTTGTAGATTAAAGAAGAGATAGAGCTTCGGAAGCAAAGGAATTTAGCTGTGCTGAATGATGTTGATGAGGTTACACGTCTTGAAATGGAGGGATTCCGTACTGGATCATACTTAAGGTTGGAGGTGAATCATATACCATTTGAGATGGTTAAATATTTTAACCCCAGGCATCCAGTCCTGGTTGGAGGAATTGGTAGAGGGGAAGAAAGTGTGGGCTACATGCAGGTTGGTTGATCTGTCAACTAAAATTGACATAATTTTGTTGTATGATATACTGCTTAAACCTAAGAAATGACCTTGGCAATTGCTGATAACATTATTTATTTTCAGGTTCGACTAAAGAGGCATAGATGGCATAGAAAAGTATTGAAGAATCGGGACCCCATAATAGTCTCCATTGGATGGAGGCGTTATCAGACATTGCCTGTCTATTCACTAGAGGATAGGAATGGGCAGTGTAGAATGCTCAAATACACACCAGAACACATGCATTGCCTTGCGACATTTTGGGGCCCACTTGCACCTACAAATACAGGGATAGTTGCTTTCCAAAACTTATCTAACAATCAGGTTTGTTCCAGCATTTATTATTTTGTCCATGTGATTTTTGTAGATTGGGAGATTTTGAGTTAATGCAATTAATATGAAACTCAATGCAGGCATCCTTTCGGATTACTGCAACAGGAGTTGTGTTGGAATTTAATCACTCTGTCCACATTGTTAAGAAGCTCAAACTTGTGGGGTATCCCTACAAAATTTTCAAGAAGACAGCCTTTATCAAGGACATGTTCACGTCAGCATTAGAGGTTGCTAGGTTTGAAGGTGCTTCCATCAAAACTGTTAGTGGAATACGAGGTCAAGTTAAGAAGGTATTCAAACAAGATTTGAGAGAGATTGTTTTAATTTTTGTCTTTCCCTTTCAGATTTACTACCCAAGCTAGTTTGTTCTGACATGAATATTAACTACTGTGTCTGTAGGCTGTGAAGACTGGAGAAGGGAAAGAAGGCAGCGCGAGATGTACATTTGAGGACAAAATTCTCCTTAGTGATATTGTCTTCTTACGAGCATGGACTCGAGTTGATATACCTCGTTTCTTTAATCCTGTGGCAACTGCTCTTCAACCTGTTGATGAGGTGTGGAAAGGCATGAAAACTGTGGCTGAACTCAGAAGAGAGCAATGCCTGCCAATTCCTGTCAATAAGGACTCTTTGTACAAAGTGAGTAAACTAGCATAGCATATGGAAATATTGGTATTGTATGTTATAGGATTTGATTACTTGGGAACTTACATGATGCTTTTGTTCTATAATTTACAGCCTATAGAACGACAACAAAGGCGTTTTAACGTATTGAAGATACCCAAGAAACTACAAGCAGCCCTCCCTTTTGCTTCAAAGCCAAAAGGTCATCCAAAACGGAAAACCCCCCTACTTGAAAGTCGCCGCGCTGTGGTTTTAGAACCTCATGAGCGGAAAGTTCATGCTCTTGTTCAACAATTGCAAACAATAAGAAAGGACAAGGTATATTTTATCTGCACTGAGCTTGAATTAAGTTTTTCATTATGAAGAATCTTAACATAAAAGATTTGATGTTTCAGACTTCATATCATTTGCTTTTAGAATATTGGTCTATTTTGAAACCCAAAATTTGAATAATTTACCCTATTTGTTTTCAGGTCAAGAAGCGCAAATTGCAGCATGAAGAGAAAAGAAAGGCATATGAATTGAAAAAGGAAAAAGATGAACAGATTGCTAAGCGGCGTCAACGTGAGGAACGCCGAAAACGCTACAGAGAAGAAGACAAGCAGAAGAAAAACACAAGAAGAAGAGTCGAATAATGAACTGTATATTAGATCTGTTTACACAGTGATATCAATGTATACACAAGTACATATTTCAGAATTCAGCTGGGATTCAGCCTAACAACAGAATTTCAGTAAACCATCTGAGGCCTTTCTTTCTTCCACAGTAGGTCGAATTTTCACAGAATAGAACTCACTCTTCTAGTTAGAATTTCGATGGTTCCTCCTCTTATTTTGGCTTGGACAGAGCACAGATTATCCATGGTAATTTGGCCTTATATTCTGATCATAGATCAGATCATAGAATTTTCTTTCCTTGAGGCTTGACTTGAGGGAAGTAAATAGTGAATCTCAATCTAGACAAACTTCCTTTTGCAATTATCATCGGAAACTTTTGTTGAAGTATCTTCATCTTTCAGAGATAAAAGATGGACTGAGGCCATGTCTGAGGCTTTCATTTCCATTATACTTGTTGTAACATATTGTTGGTAGAATTACACACAAATTTTTTTTGAGCTTTGCCAAAAATATGTCAACTTCCTTCATTGCTCTCCTCTCCTTAGTCAAGCATAGAGCTATCATGAACAATACAACAATTACTTTCTTTATGAGCAGTGAAGTTTAGGGACACTAGTTCAACCCCTCGCCAGCCCTGTCTTACGTATAATGGGGTAAATCAATAGCCTTTTTCTCAGTATACAGGATGACTGCTAGTGAAAGGTGCTCAGGTCCAAGGTTTGCATACAGCCATGTCTCCCTGTCCAATTGCCTCTTTCCAGTAACTCTTTTTATGCAGCAGCAACTAAAATATTTTCTTCAAGTTCCTAGCTATCGTTGGCTTACCATTTGGCAAACTCTAAAATTTTCCATTAGCAATTAGTAGCCAGATTTGTATGAAGGAAATGTTGTGGAGTATTACACAAAGCTTATGGCAATGGGGAAATAATTATTAATTTCATGTTCTTTATTTTCCATCATTTACTATCATTGTTTGTATCCCTCTACATGTTATTTTGATTTATGACATTCTTGACCAAGATGCATATTTTGGGTTCCGATTGGAATTAAAATTATGTTGGGTGCAGTGCAGCTAGTGTTATACTGGATAGACAAGGACTCTAGGCCAAACAAATCTGTAAATAACATACAAGATCCAGAACTTCAATACGAGATGGTCTAGCATTGAACAATGAATTTTGGTTCATATATGAGTTATTCCATTTGCATTGTCGAAATAGCAGTTAAGAACAACCTGGCAGCATATGGGGGCGTGATCACTGTTGCAAAGCACTTTGACACACAAGTTTGGGGCTTGATTTGCATAGATAATATCTCTTGCTGTTGATGTTCATAGTAATTACATTTTGTTTGTGCCATAGGTGAAGGAGATGATTTCATTAATTTTCAAATTAATTGCAAATTAAATGGAGTTTGGTTTAGTACTTTGTGTAAAAAGAGAAGGAAATGTTGATGAAAGGTATGGAATGAATTTTCTTCTAGAGAACACAAGCAGATTATGAAGAAATCACTCCCTGGAAAGAGAGGCATGGCTTTGGTTTGACATTTTCAGCCAACTTTTGGGAGCGGTACCAGCAACAAATGAAGGAATGGGAGTCACAAAACAGTGAATTGCAAAATTCACCAGCATCGAAGAAGCAGCAGTTAATGTTGGAAAGACCATCGTTTGTTGCATTTTGATTGAAACCTCAAGGATTGGAAATTTCAACCAAGACATAAAAACAGAGACCTCACAGGAAATCCAGTTAGTAGAAAGAAGGCTCAAAGCAAATCTGGAGTTGATGAGGAACGCCATGTGGTGTTAGAACATTGTTTTCTTGGATTTCCTTTTGAGCAATGGCATTTTAGAGTAGATGAAGAGCTTTGATCAGCCTATTATAAAAAAACTACAAAAGCAACTAGACATGTTGTTCTTGTGTACATGCCTACAGGAAGAATTGCTAGTGACATAAAAAGGATGTCTAGTGCAGAAGTTGACAACTTTGCAATGTTGTAGCTAAAGAAAATTCTACCTCCTGTATCACAACCAATACGATCTCTAGTGTCACACTGAGGAAAAGCTACAAGCACAAATTTTCCAGGTATGGTACATGGAGCTTTTGCCATAGTCAGTATGGCTGCAGGGGAATATAGAAGGCATCTTTTGGAATAATGCATTGGTTTAAAGTATGAACATTCTCCTGATATGAAGTTTCAGGTCCAAAAAGTCTAGTGTTCGATCATAAAAACAAGGGACCCTTAATTAGTACAACAAATGGTCAAATATTGTGCTAAGATACCCCAACTTTAGGTTGATGTCAATTTTCCTACACATCTCCAAATAGGTCCGAGTCAGCCTCTTAGGCGAAAATTTAATAAGATCACAAGATATCTATGTTATTGATGTATATTTCGGCTTTCTTGTGGTTAGTCCCCAAGGTGGATTGTTACTCTGCTTGCTATAGAGGTAGAAGGTGTTCCATTCAACTTTACAAATGATCTTAAGGAGATGATAGCAATGCAGGAGCTCAAGGAAGAAATCGATATTGGTTTTCTTGCTATGGTTCCATCTAGATGAAAAGCTATTGGTCTTTTTTAATTTTCATCTAGAAACTATTGTCAACATTGGGATCCATTGTGTTACTGATTCACTCCATAGTCTTCATTGGCTCTCTGAAGAAACAACACATTCCATCCTTAGGATAAATAATGTGGTTTCTCTTGTGAAGTATACCAGGGAGAACTACTTTCAAAGATTATGCTTTTGGATGAATACCTTATTATGTGTCCAAAAGGAAAGAAGACTCATCAGGAGAATTTAATGATGTGGCAAAGAGATGAGCAGAAATTGTCAAAGCTCCTAGGAATCTAGTAGGCAGTGCTAATGTGACTTGTCCAAAATTTTCAAATATTGTTACACCAGACTTGAAGCTAGGAGGTGATGGAATTCTACTACATGTTGATTCGGCTTAAACAAAACACCAATTAGGTGGTTCTTCCCTTATGTTTTTGATCAGATTGGTCACATTTTCCCGAATTTTGATAATATTTTAGATTTCAAAAGTCTTTAATCCAGTCCAGGAATTATTTGGAGAGAATATTGTTTGAACTGGTCATGGCATTAGTAATGGGGGTATAGTTGTATTTCTGTTTGAGATGGATTTTGCAGGAAGTTGTGGAATGAAGGTTAACCTAAGCTCCAAAAGCACTGGTATATTTAAAGTATTGTTTACAAAAGAACTTGATTTTGTCTTAGCAGTGGCAATCTTGACATCATTGCCAAGGAACTCATGTTGTAGGTGTCCTGTTTGAGGTTATTGGTCAAGTCACTTCATCCCCTTCTATAGAGGTGTCAGTTAATGGCACATTACATTCTAAAAAATGTCATATCTTAGGGATTTGTGGGAGAATTGTTAATTTTAGGTATGTTCTATGCTAGAGCAATTTATTTAAATTTTCACAGTTAGCAATCACATCAGCATTACGATAAACTGCAGATAGAACATAAATACAAAACGCAGAAGACAAGCCAAGACAAGGGACACAAGATAATGGCGCCGAGCAGGGACAAACCCCACAACTGTGTGGGGAAACCCTTTGATTCAAATATTGTTTATCTTCAAAGTTCCAGCAGAGAGAGGAG